>CAEFZX010021350.1:0-13073 GCA_903066825.1 Alfaro cultratus
CGGTGCGCCTTATATATGAAAAAAGTTTTAAAATAGGCCATTTATTGAAGGTGCGCCTTATAATCCGGTGCGCCTTATAGTACGGAAAATACGGTATATATTGTATTATTTCATATCTTAAATTAAATTTAAAATATTTGATATTCTTAGATACAGTCAATAAATAATGTGAACATTTACCATAAAGTGAAAATTTAAGTGAATGTGTTTGGAATGAGGATGCTTGTGGACTGTTTTTTTTTTTTTTTTTTTTGGTTTCCCACCCCCCCACAAATTTTCTTTCTAAAAAAAATAAGTTTTTCCAACATTTAGAAAGTTAGTTTGTTACTCTTTTTTGACACATCTCCTGCTGTAGAAAACACCCTCTCGCACAGCACAGATGAGGCTGGAGTGCAAAGGTATTGCAACCAAATCGATATATTTAAATTAAAGATTTGAAAAATTGTATATATAGACTACTACTTTAGATAATTTCCACACAAACCTTTCTGGTTGGCAAAACATGAAGGTTCCTTAAACCCTTCACTCTCTACAATGCTGAGAGGCTGGCAATCCTTCACAGTGAAATTGAGTAGAGCCTCATCCAGCATCTGCTTCCCAGAAGCTTGCTGGTGAAAAATGAAGTTAACAATACACTTATATGAAGTAATTTATAAAAAGCAACTAAGTAATTTGTAGAATAGCTGTATACCTGAGTTTATCCAGGTGTATCTGGGACTTTTTAACCACCTCGGTGACCTTAAGAGTCATCTCATGCTTGGCACTACAATGCCTCAGCATTGAGGAGGTGGATTTATTTAAATAAGACAGTTCGGTCAAACATATGCAACACTTAACCTGCAGAACATAATATGAAGGTAAACTAAGTGTCAATTTCAGCTGAATTTGGATTCAGATAGATCAAGTAGAAAATGAAAAGAACCGAATGAAACAACGAAATGAAAACCAATACCTTATTTTTCAATGTAAGATCAAAATGGTCCCACACTGCACAAACCTTTCGTTTGCCTTGAGGCTCCATAACTGACACTGTACCGTAAAAGATCAAGAATTCTTTTGGCAAATGCATCCCGTTAACAGATTTGCTTCCTTATAAACACAGTTTGGTGGCCAGTGTCATTTTGAAACAGTTCCTGTATCGGTCACGAGACCTCCTGAAAGCAATGCGAACACCGACACGGGGTTTTGTCTAAAGGCTTGACGCATGCGCCGACGCATCGGTGTTGCTGGACCCATCACTAGTAACTATGAAGATTGGTCTTTGAACTTTTACAAAGTAAACTTGCCAACTCCTTATAATCTTAAATTTGAATGTTAAACAATTTAAAATATTTTAATTTATGTATGCTGAAACCATTAAATTAAATTTAGCAGCATTGATAATCTTAATAAATCTTACATTTATATATCTGTGGTCTGTGTTAAAATATTAGCATTTATGGGGCCTCTGAAGGTCTGGGGGGCCTTCTGGAGCGGCTGACTTAATTTGGATAAACAGAAGTGCAAGTAATTGATATTCATTTTAATTGTATTTGTTGCTTTTAAGACTAGTTTTGATAGCATTTCACTAGCAACGTTTTGCCGTAACATATAATTAGTCAGTAATATTTTTACTTTTTCTATCTACTCCACACCTTTTAATACAAAAACACTTTGGACTGCCCTGACCACCAGGCTTAGCAACTTTTCTGGGAGAAAGAAACCCTGTATTTTTTGTATATTTTTGGCTACCATTTTCTTAAACATGTGAAGTGTTTCCCACTGAGGATTTGTAAGATGGATGAACACATGCACATTTCAGATTAGATGAGGTTTTTCTGCCAATCACAACACACTAAGGGTTGTGATTTAAATAACTGCTAAATACTTCTCTCTGAAGCACAATCTAAATAACATGGTAAATGGACTGAAATTAAATAGTTCATTTCTAATAATTTTGACCACGCTCCCAGTTGTCTCTTCTGTGGCTGTACAGAAGAGCCACATATATTCACCCATTTTCACTCTGAAACATGTCACTCATTTTTTACATTGTTGCCCCTATTGGTAATGATGTACTAATATGGGCAATGATGATGCTCCATACAATGCAGTTGAAAAATACAGGAATGGCTCATTCCTGTATTTTTCAGGAATGAGCCATTTTACAGCACAGTATAAACAGTATACATGTTAGTTGTTTTAAAACTCCTGTTTATGTCAAACCTGACATAAGAGAAATTTGACATTGTAATTTAAAGGTACAATATCCTTGGCCAAGTCGGAAATACAGTATTTCCAATAAGTTTGACAATGTTCAGATATCCGAGCTTTTCTTCTTCCCTGGACGCAGAATTACAATTACAATTGTCAGATGTCCCAGCTGACAATTGTCAGGGTTAATAGAGGAGCGTTCAAGGCAAGATGAGCCTTGAACGCATCATCTCGCTTGCAAATCTCATGCAATAAGAAATCCTTAAAAGTTGAAAGTACAGGCAAGCTGATCCATGCGCTTGTGTTGACCAATGCGTCCGCAGCTGGTGATTCGTGCACACGCTTTTGGCGATTTCTATGCATGGTGTATTATTACTTGTGCAGTTTGAAACACGTAAATTATACAAATGTGACTGTTAAGGTACATATTTATGCTGTACACATTTGTGAATTATGTTGTATTCTTAGAAATTTTATTTTACACATGTGGATCTTATTGTACGCTTTGAATCTTTCTGAGATTGATATAACTCCATAGGATACAGTTCAACAGTTAATTACAATAAACATGATACATGCTTTAGTGCATTTATTGAGCTGATTGCATATTATCCCTCTGAGGAACAAATTAAAGACTGTTCTTTTCTATCCTATGCTATTCTGAAGTGGGATATTCATGTAGCCTTTATGCCTAGTGAGCATTGCAATGGAATTATTGCCTTTGCTATCGTCCACAGATTGTCCTTCCTGGAGTCCTGGAGCAAGTTGTGAACTGTAGGGACTCATTGGCTCAGGAATACCTAATGGAGTGCATTATTCAGGTATATGGTGCAGAATTTCTTTCTTTCTGAGATTCTGCTTTTATCGTTAGTTAAGGTCTTAGAAACATCTTGCCTGATGGTAAGTATGAATAATATGGTGTCTGCAAACAGAACCATTTTTTGGGAACATTTGTTCAAATTCTTAGCCAAAAGAAGCAAGATTTAAAGTGAATGCTAGGGCTACACAATTACAGTTTGAGCTAATTGGTATTTTGCATGGCATGCTATCTTTTACTGCTGTAAGCATGGTTGATTGATATGTCTGCATATGGTAGAACGAATTAATAACAGGAGCCTTCTGCTGAAAGGCTTTAGTCTATATTTTTTTCAGTGTGAATTACAGCAAAACACCCTTCTCAAACATGCACACAGTGCATACATACATTAAAATACCTTTGTAGCACTCAATAAAAAACAGATTGTTTGTGTTGCTGATTCTGACTGAACCACATTTAGGTTTATTGGAACAGTAGCTGTTTAAATATATTCTCATGGTAAAGATGTCAAACATGAATGAAAGTTGTGTAACTGATTTTGTTAGCTCTGTAAATCAGCAGTTTGCGCTTCCTCAATGTGTCTCCAACTCTCTGGTTCTATTAGGTTTTTCCCGATGAGTTCCATCTTCAGACCCTGAACCCTTTTCTGCGTTCCTGTGCTGAGTTGCATCAACATGTCAACGTTAAGAACATCATCATTGCACTTATTGATAGGTACACTTTCACTTAACTCAAAGTGGGAAAGCCCACTTTTTGCACTTTCTTCACCATAGATGAAAACATTTTGTAGTTTCTGTATTCCTAAGCCTTCTACAGTAACTGTAAAGTATTGTGGTCAAGGGTCCTCCCCCCTGAGCTTCCCAGAACTCACTGTTTTTATAGCCAATTAGCAACACACCCACACTTGAGTGGACCAAGCCACAATTAAACAGATCAAAAAAACAACAAAAAAATCTAAACAGGGAAACAGTAAAATTATTAATCTAATTTACAAACTCATCTACATAGTGAAATTGTCTCAAAAATAAACCATGTAATAGAAGATAACTCTATAACTCTAGGGACAAGTGGTGAACAAACTGAACCACTTTGTCACAGTAACAAATTATCTTTTAATGGCTGTATACTGAAATCATGATAATGGTTAGCTTGCAAGTAATTCTAAGCATACTTTTTCTTCATGTTTTCTGTGTTTTTCATACTCTTATGCACATTGGAGTGGACATATACAGGTGCTGGCCATAAAATTGGAATAACATGAAAAGTTCTGGAAACAACCATAGAAATATTTACAGTAACGGTGTGGAGTGGTGACAGCTAAAAAACCCCAGTCAGGATGGATCTTTTACTTGAAGTATCTCTGGAACAAAATAGTCTCCTCCTCATTTTCCACAGTGCACGACTTTAAGTCAGTATTAATTTCACCTGCAGATACAAAACCCAGATAGTGGAAATGAACAAATTGAGGGCATTTCTGCATAAAACATGGCAACAAACTTCTGATCAATCACACAACATTTTGTGTACTGATCTGTCAAAATAGTTTGACTTGGTGTTGAGAAATGGAGGTAAATTCCTCTCTTTGAACAAAATGATGCAATTTTTCTCACACATTTGTCACTGAGAACACTTTGAATGAAATTGCTAAACATCTTTTTACAGAGTCACACACAGAACAATCTGAAGTAGATTTTACATGCTATGTATTATATGTGCCGTTTCCTCTTTCAGACTTGCTCTATTCGCTCATAGAGAAGATGGTCCAGGCATTCCACCTGAAATCAAATTGTTTGACATTTTCTCTCAACAAGTGGCCACTGTTATTCAAGTAAGATACCTATATTCATACACACACAACTGCAAAAATATATGTATCTCGTGCATGACTAGAGCAAATAAGCTGAGTTTTAACAGTATGGTGTACATATTTAACATGCTTCTGAATTATGTCTTCTTCAGTCACGCCAGGACATGCCATCAGAGGACATAGTGTCTTTACAAGTCTCTCTCATCAATTTGGCTATGAAGTGCTACCCTGACCGTGTTGACTATGTGGACAAAGTTCTGGAAAGCACGGTAGAAATATTTAACAAGCTCAACTTGGAACAGTAAGTTTGGCAAATTCAGAAAAGCATAAGTCTGAACTGATGTATGTGCAGTACCAGTTTTTAGTTTGCTTATTTGGACCCTCTTTTATTCTGTAGCATAGCAACCAGTAGTGCTGTGTCCAAAGAACTTACCCGTCTTTTGAAGATCCCAGTGGATACCTACAACAATGTGCTGATGGTGCTGCAACTCAAGCACTTCCCACCTCTCTTTGAATACTTTGACTTTGAATCCCGCAAGACCATGAGTTGTTACGTACTGAGCAACACGCTGGAGTCCAACACCATTATTGTTTCACAGGAACAGGTTTGTGCAAATACTTCAGCTTCTGCACAGTCTTGTCTTTTTGCTAAACTCACAATCAAAGCTTTTGTGTAGCAATATTTCATCCATTGGCGTGTGGGATAAACACATTTTATGCATAAATAGTCCTATAAAATTCTTCTTCTAGGAAGCTAGTCAAAATGAGAATCAAGATCAGCTTTATTTATCAAGTTTGTGCACAGAAAGGATGACACTGATTTCTGTTCCACTTTGCTCTAATGTACAGACATTTTAAGTATAAACATATATATTTTTTCTGGGACGAAAAAATGAGAAGAGCAGGAAAAAAAAGAAAAGAGCTATGAAATACTCTCATTGCTCATAAAAAATGACTTTCTTCCAATTGTTTTTCTCAAATAGCACTGTGTAGTACAGACAGAAAGGTAAAAGTCTGAACAGTCTGTATGTGTGGGGACGTCACATTTATCTACCTTTTTCCTGACCCCTAGACCTGCACAACTCCTGGTTGTAGGGAGGGCCAGCCCTGATCCGCTCTGCAGTCTAATCCTGTCCTTTTTTTGTGGCTGAGCCAACCCACACAGTGATTGACAAACACAGAACAGACTTAATAATAGCCGTGAAGATGACCAGTAACTCCTGCGGCAGGTTCTACCTCTTAAGTTACTTCAGAGAACACAGTTTTTTTACTGGGTTTTCTTCCAAACAAAGATATGTGAGGATTATCTCGGGTTCCAAGAAAAGGTGAAACCCAAGACTCTGAAGAGCAGCACAATAGACTGTGTTGCTTAGTATACAAAGAGGGAAGTGGAGTGGGGGGGGTTTCCCTGCTAGTCAGTTGTCATTTGCACAGTCTTAAACGAGTTAAGCTCCAGGTGGACTAGCTAATCAACCTTGACTTTAATCACGGACTTGTTTACAGGATCAGGCAGGGGTGTCATGGTGTCTCATGTTAAGTTTAGTTTCACAGATTTTCACATATGGGTGTACCATGGTAGACATTTCTAAACAGAGAAGATCACTGAAAAGAGAACACATCTCACAGTGCTGATAGTTTTTATTAATTAGAAGAGGCTGCCCAGCCTCATCTTCTGCTGCCTGCCACTTAGGAAGTGGGCACTGTAAGCTAAGCATACTATATATGTTATGAAGTTGTATATATTGGGCGGAGGCTGATCGCCGATTACCAATCTTTAAAAAGTCTGATCTGCCAATTTCGATTTTGACCGTTAATTTTTTTGTCTGAAATGTCACCAAATATTGCAAGAAAGTCACTGAGTTGACAACAGTGAAGTAACTATTGTTAAATGCAAATGTGTAGCCATGACCTGATCAGCTGGTCTATCAGTCAAACCTCTCTCAGAGCAGTGCATAAGAGGACAGTGGTTGATATTTAGTCCTTTGCCAAGGTAGATAATATCGGCTGATGACCCAAAATTAAGGAAATCGGCGGCAATAAATTTGTGCACCAATAGTGGTGTTATTTTTGGTGTGGTGTCCATACACGTCATTTTTCAAACCAACTGCTGAATACAACAAATTCATACTGTATTATACATATTTTTAAATGATTGGATATTCCTAAATACTAATTCAATGTATATGTAGGTGGACTCGATCTTAAGCTTGGTTTCCACACTGATACAAGACCAGCCAGACCAGCCAGCTGATGATCCTGACCCCGAGGATTTCGCCGAGGAGCAGAGTCTTGTTGGCCGCTTCATTCATCTTTTCCATTCTGAAGATCCTGATCAGCAGTATCTTGTAGGTTCTTCCCTTAAAGTTTGTTGTTGGGGAATGGTAAATTCTAATAGTGTGTCGTACTGTAGTGAGATGCCTGTTATGGAAATATTTTCATACCAGAGGCCTGCTGCCAAATGCTGTTTTAAGAGCAAATAGTATTGTACTTTACAAAGTGTTTTAGTGTGTTAGAGGGAGGTGTGTGGTGTTCACTGACGGTGAAGATGATAGTGATGCATTTACTGGCTGTAATGTTGTTTTTGGGTTTTAGATTCTTAATACCGCCCGGAAACATTTTGGTGCTGGAGGAAACCAGAGGATCCGCTACACCTTGCCTCCTCTGGTGTTTGCTGCCTATCAGCTGGCCTTTCGATACAAAGCCAACTCATCAGTGGTCAGCATACTTTTATTTCCCACCATCCCACCTGCTACACTCTTTGCTGGTATTGAAATACTGAAATGTTTCCATTTTTAGGACGACAAGTGGGAAAAGAAGTGCCAGAAGATCTTTTCCTTTGCCCACCAGACTATCAGTGCACTTATCAAGGCTGAGCTTTCTGAGTTGCCTCTGCGACTGTTCCTGCAGGGAGCGCTGGCTGCTGGTGAAATTGGTTTTGAGAATCATGAAACGGTGGCATACGAGTTCATGTCACAGGTAGTTCATGTTTGTCTCTTGTGCTAAAACAACAAGAGCTGGGTCAGACAGAAAATTATATTTGTGATATTAACATGAGTCGGGATGTTGTACTTCCTCCTAATGTTTCCATCTCTTTAGGCCTTTTCTTTGTATGAAGATGAGATTAGTGACTCCAAAGCCCAGCTGGCAGCCATCACTCTGATCATCGGCACCTTTGAACGAATGAGATGTTTCAGTGAGGAAAATCACGAGCCTTTGAGGACTCAATGTGCCCTGGCTGCTTCCAAACTTTTAAAGAAGCCAGACCAGTGCCGAGCCGTCAGCATATGTGCCCATCTCTTTTGGTCAGGTCGCAGCACTGACAAAAATGGCGAAGAGGTGTGTGTCTCATTTTATACCTGCTAATTCTACAGAAAATATGTTGATAGATCAAACATGCAAATCTATGCTAAAATAGTTTTAGGGGGGCGTGCTGTGTTGGCACAGGGGTTTAGCACGCCCCACGTTTGGAGGCCCTAGTCCTCAACGCGGACGTCGCAGGCTCGACTCCCAGTCCCGGCGACCCTTGCCGCATGTCCTCCCCCTCTCCCTCCCCCCCTCCTGTCAGCCTACCTTCGCGGAAAAATGCGAGCCACTAGCGCCGCAAAAAAAACTCTTCGGAGAAAAAAAATTATAAAAAAAATAAATAAATAGTTTTAGGGTTGAAACATTTTAAATCAGTGCTCTCAAAATCCCTTCCTCAAGTGCCAGATTCCTGCGACTTTTAGATGTGTTCTTTGTTCAAAACTTGAATTCAGTGGTGAAACTGTCTCAGTAGCATGAGACAGTTTCATGCTAGTGAAACTGAGGGCTGCTGTGAGTTCATATTGGACCCAGGTGTGCTGAAGCAGAGACATCTAAAAGTTGCAGGACTCTGGCCCTGAAATTACTTACCTCAGACAACCACAAACATAATTTGAGTTGAGGTTTTGTTTTTCTTTATTGATGCAAACAAATATCAGAAATGAACAGATTATCTGCTGTTGACTAAGATAACTGTTTTTATTAAAGTGAATGATGTAAAGTATTTTTGAATTGAACACAGTGATTTTCAAGCAACTTACAAGAGGTTCCTACCAGCTCAGAATATATTAACACCTCGAAGGTTTAAAAGAGGAATACATCAAGACATTGATTTTTTTTGTGTGTGTGTTTCTTTTTCAGCCTGGTTCTGGGCTGAATGTTTACTTCAACAATGCAGCTTGTCCCTTCATTCCCTTTCAACACAGAAGACAAAATTTAAAAAAAAGTCTGAATTCTTATCAGGGAAGTCTGAGATTTTGCAACCAAAACTGGGCCCATGTTCTCAAAGATTCTCAGATTTGTCTTGGAAAACTCACATCTTAGCCTAGAAATTCTTTCTGAGCTTAAGAGTGATTCACCCTGCTGCTATTAGCAACTGAGCGTGGAGTGGACAGAAATTTCTAACTTTCTGTCCACTTGGTGGACTTTGCAATATAACTTGGTGAGAAGGTGTGGTTGACCCTGAAAACATGAAACAAGACTTTAAAAAGAAATACGCTGCCTCTAGGCAATCAATAGAAATTAACCAATCCTACAGTCTCATTGGAATTAAGAAATCTGTGGTATGATGTTCAAAGTAAGCAAAATTGAATTGCCACACAGCATCAAAATTTTTGAATGCACCTTTTTATTTCTGTGTCATTATTGTAATTGGTCAGAACTTTTTGTCATTCTGGACATTTTATGTGTTGTCTATTTGATAGTAATGTGGACCCTCAGCTGTCAGTAATTTACCGTGATTACTTGCTTGTATAAAGCACTTTATATTTCCCAATATAAAGTGGGAAAGAAAAGATTTGAAACCAAACAAGACGGGCAGAGCCTGCTTTGGCAGAACTCTATCCTTTTTTACAGAATATTTCTTTTTGATGGTTTTCCCACCATCTTAAGGCCCCCACATATTCGGGCGTACCGTTCACACTCCATGAACCGCACGGAATCAGTACGTACTGATTACCTAAGATTCTCTTGTTAGAAATTCCTTTATTTCACACAATCCTAATGAGAACTAGCAAGTTTGATGAGCTATTTGGGCACCTAACTGGTTCTTCTCCATCTGGGAAGCCTCATCTCACCTGTCAGTGCGGGACAGAGCATGGCAAGTCACATGTCGGTTCATATTGCAAAGTCAGAAAGCCGCTTCCCGGAGCCAGCTCAGCATCCTACTGCGGATCGGGGCAGAGGAGCAGCAGGAGGCTACACTGGCTTTAAATTTAATCAAATGGGATCCGTTCATAATAAGCTTAATTTATAATGTTCCAAAAGCACAATTGAGGTTGATGTAATAATTTGTGTAGCAATCCAAAATGAGCATATACTCCATTATCAGCACTTGCCGTTGTTCTAAAAGAAAAAAAAGAGTCAGACTCAACTAATCAGACCACCTCTCTGCTCTGCTGCTGATAAAGAAGTCTAGGATGATGTTCTGTTTTTTTGTTTTTTTAATTCTGCATAATACACCATTTCAATATTTACGCGAATATAGCTAACAAAGCCTGTTGCTGTTAAGCATTTTTGCTTCACTGCGACACGTCTGTTGACTTATCAAGTTGATGTTGACTTTAAAACAATATAAAATTGTGTAACCCCTATTCTCAACCTTGTCAGCCCGGTGTCGGCTTGATGTTAACACTGTTTACACCAGGTAGTTTAATGTGCGACACCAAAAAACATGTATTCAGTCATAAAAATGTATCTTTGCGTAGGCATGGTCGGCGGACGTCCGCCTCAAGTCCACGTAAAGTTTGCGTAGAGTTTGCACAGACTTCTGCGGACTGAAGTACACCCGAGTATGTGGGGGCCTTTAGGCGCTCTAAAAGTCCTCCTCACTACTCCTAAAATTTTGTCACTTTAGGAGCTCGCGCTAGGCCGAAGTTGCTTTGTGAATAACTTTCATTTTACAAAGTTAAAATCCAAATTAAAATATTAAAATTCCAGAAATTCTATGAATTTTGCTAAACTAACTAGCCTCCAGTGATGTCATTTTTGGAATCCTTGAATTCTAGAATCATAAGATTCCTTATGATTCTTCTAGAATCCTAAGAATTCTTAGTGTTCGGATTCTTTTAGAATATGAATCAAATGCGGAAAAAATAATGATGGTACTGGTGCATCGAAAAATTGTCCTAGACTTCCTTAATTTTGGGAGATTGTGACTGGAGAATACTTGCATGTGATGCCAATTTTATCCACCAATATTAACTACCTCAACAAAGATTTAAAAATTAAAAATCACAACTCTGAACAGTCTCAATTAGTGAACATTGTCCTGTACAAAATTAACTTCATAAAATAAAGTCTCTATCTTATTGTTTGTCACTTATGTGGTTTCCTCATTCTGTCAGCAGAATATTTGAACAGTTTTTTCATGGGATTGTCACATGTAGTAAACATTTGAACCAATATACCGGGTAAAAATATTGCCTGTCATACCTGTGCTTTGGTCCCTATTCACATGTGTTGATTATCTTTGTTGTTTTTTTTAGATACGTGATGGGAAACGGGTGATGGAATGTCTAAAGAAAGCTCTGAAGATTGCCAACCAGTGCATGGATTCGTCATTGCAAGTCCAGCTTTTCATTGAAATCCTCAACAGATACATCTGCTTTTATGAGAGGGAAAATGATGCGGTAGGCTTTCTTCTATGAATTTCCTCTTCTTCTTTTTTTGCCTTTTATGTAATATTTCCTCTTGGCTCTGCTGGGAGGACATGACAATTTGTTTGCATTTTCTCTTACTGTCATTTTGCACTGACCACAAGTTTATTTCCTGAATATCTGTCTCCTAATAGTATTGATTTTTCTGTCATTTGTGTTGCTGTTGTCTTTAGTTTCACAACAAAATTATTCTTCCAATAAATGCAATGAAATAATTGCGTAATTATTGCTGAGTGAAAGTGGTGAACTAGATAGTTGTTTATTTTCTGTGGAACAGTTAGACTAGGACTCTTAAGTCATCCTTTAAATTTTAAAGATGAATTATCTTTAGAAAACTTCAGAGTTTTTTTCCTGAAGTTTCTGTAATAATTTACCTTTGTTCTTTAACTCAGATTTTTATTTTTATGTCTTCTTACTTCTAGCCTTCTCTGGTAATTAGCCTTTGCATCTTCTCTACAAGTATCTGTCCTTACTTGTCCATATTTATCTCTTGATTTTTGCATTCCTATTCATTTCAGCGGTTTGCTTTAAAACTTTGAGACAAAAGCGATTTTTTGACTTTGAAACTCAATCTTGAATTAGTTGAAGGACTCTTGTTCTCCTACATGTGGACCATGTTCAATTGAGAAAGAATTACTATGGCTTTAGCAGGGAGTTGAAGATTAAATGGAGCTGCTAAAAAAATCTTTTTTAAAAGTATAAGTCCTTCTTCATAGCTGTGAAGAACTGAGGGTGCATTCACCCCAGCCCAGGATTAGAGACCGTTCCAAAAGCAGGACGTTACAGTGCAGGGCATTCTGGTCAACAAAGATTTTGTCGGTTGTCATGGCAACAGGTTTGCATTCTGACACAGAAAGTGAGGATAAGCAGAATATAAATAGCTTAAAGTTGTTTTACAACTGTTATCAGCTTATTTTCTGTTTGCTGTGGCACACTGAAGCTCCTGTAATTTTTAAACCTTTAATAATTGACAAAAAAGGGACTAATTTGCCTCATTTGTTTGAACATAATCATTAAATAGGATGACATATTTCATATGTCATATATGTAAAGTATATGTCTCATGGTTTGTTACATTTTGACAAACAAATTAAATAAAATTAACAGCGGCCAATTATGTAATTATTCACCAATATCAAAGAGCAATTTGCTTAAACTCTCTTGCCTCTTGACAGATCTTGCATCTGTTTATAGATTTATATCAAGGGAGAATACTTACAGTCAGTACTTAGGGTCTTCAAGGGCTGAAACACACAAAAAGCAACTGGCCCAGACTTCTCAAGAACTTTACAGAGGAACTTTCTCCAATTTGGCTTAAACTTTTTCAGATCTCTATAGACACTCATTTGGCTCCAGACATTTGGAAGAAATCAATTGTCATTCCAGTTTCAAAAATTGCCTGTCCTCAAATTGATATCGATTATCGCCCAGTAGCGCTCTCTTCTATTGTAATTAAATCAATTGAGAAACTCATGTTGAAGCTACTACAAGTGGAAGTGCAGCCATTTCTGGATCCCTTTCAATTTGCTTATGCTAGGAGACGTAGCACCAGTGATGCTATTCTGACACTGACACACCT
>CAEFZX010021353.1:0-13119 GCA_903066825.1 Alfaro cultratus
CATGTATTATTACGTCATTTCCATTAAATCAGTGTGAAAAGGTCTTCAAACAATATTATCGTTTATCGCAATAATTTTTTAAGACAATTAATCGTTCAGCAAAATTTGTTATCGTGACAGGCCTATCAATAACTAAGAAAAACTGATTGTTTTGTCTTGCTGATGCTTTTACTGTAATCAATCCAGTCCCTTACAAAATCAATTAAAATCTTTTTGTCACTAAATTTTCTAACTAACATAACATTCAGCTATTTAAAACATAGTTAATGAGTATTTCATGTTGCTTACAACTAAAACTCCACCTGCAGCATGACAAACAAGAGGATAGTGAGTGGAGTTAAGAAGGTTAATGAGAGAGTCGCTTCTCTATTTCAAGGGTTAAAATGCAGGGCAACAATGAAATTGAAATTGAAAGTATATGGACTTTCTGACTGATCACTTTTTTTCATGGTTCAAAAAGAAGAGCCATGCCTTCCGTAGCAAAATCATCTTCATGCATGACAATGAATGCTGAAAGGAATACCACTGTGTCATTGGCTGCTATGGACATAAAAGGGGAGAAGCTCATGGTGTGGTCACCATCTTCCTCTGAACTCAACCCTACTGAGAACCTTTGGAGTTTCCTCAAGCAGAAGATCTGAGGGTGGGATGCAGCTCATATCAAAACAGTAACTTTGGGAAGTTATTCTGACATCCTGCAAAAAATTCAAGCAGAAACTATCCACAAACTCACAAGTTCAATGGATGCAAGAATTGTGCAGGTGATATCAAAGAAGGGGTCCTATGTTAACATGTAACTCTGTCTGTTAAGATGTTTTTGATTGAAATAGCTTTTGATTTTAGTACATGTGACCACTTAATGCTGCACATTGAAAGAATGACCGTTTGCAGTTCTTAATTATCAATAAAATGTTTAGAAAATCTGTTGTGCATAATAATTTGGAACAGTGCATTTTGAGTTTTTTATTTTTGGAAAAAAAATACTGTTCTCATGGGGAGCTTTGTTCAGTAAAATTTCATTTATGCTGTAATAGTTCCTGACTTGAAAATTATACTGACCATCATTTGCTTTGACCATTTAAGAAAATCTGAGAAAATATCACTTGCATAATGATTTGGAGCACAGTGTGCCTGCAGTGGACAGGCTCATTCACTCTTAGATATGTAATGTCTGTGACCGGAAATTGGTATTTGGAATTAAAAAATTATGTTAGAACCCTGGAAATACATTTCTTTGCTGCCGAAACCTAAACTTGTGGTATATGAACGGATCACATCTGTCTGGGTCCTTTAATTTGTATTTTAAACAGCAAAGATCTCAAGTTTTCTTCCTCTTTGCTATGACTAGGTAAGTTCTTGCTCTTTCCACCTCCACATGCTGTAAACCACGGCAAGCTCATACCTCTGGAGGTTGCTGCAAGTCATTCTGGGAGATGTGGGAAATCTCTGGCTAAGAGTGGGAGTAGCCAGGGCTGGCCATGGGAGAATGCAGCTATTTTACATCTTACGATTATGAACACCAGCAAGGAAGGATTCATAGATTAGTGTCTTTAAACCAGATTAAACAAATTATAAACGTGATGCTTTTCATAAGTATGAACCGAAGTGTTGCAGTTGCTCCAAATCTGATTCCAGGTCTGCTCTTTGATTTTATGCAGCAAAAGTACTTTGACTCAGGAGACTACAACATGGCCAAAGCCAAGGTGAAGAACAAGCAGCTTCCTGTTGCCGGACCTGAGAAGAACCTGGTAACCGGTGACCATATCCCAACGCCGCAGGATCTACCAAGAACGAGGAAGTCATCCTTGGTGACCAGCAAGCTAGCTGGCTAGCCTTCGTCATCTGAGAAGCATCTTCGACACCATCCCCCCAGGACTCCACCTTACCCCGTGTTCCCAACATGTCCACTCCTCTACCCTCCTCTCTCTTCCTTTCTCATCCCGAGGCACCACTGGCTTTAACATATTGGGCAGAGTTGTATAAGTTAAAACTCACATTGTGCTTGTATGTGGGTGGTCTGGGCTTGGGCGGTGGTTCGGGTGGCCACAAAGCCGCAGCCCTCTCTGCCTTCGCACCACGCACAGCTCTGTTCTGTCTGCGCACTCTGCTCCACCGCCTCCCTTATATCTTGGTTTGTAGTGTTCCAAGATGCATTACACTAGGTGTGTGTCATCAGGCAGGGTTGAAGGGGTGGATTTAATGCACTTTGTATTCTGTATAGTGTGTTTAGTTCTCTTTTTATTGCATCCTGAATGACACCAAAACAATGTGTGTAAAGGCGTTAGGAACCGTGGCTGCAGTTTGTTCTTCGATCTTTGCGTTTCTATCCTTTGCCGGTGGCTGACTTAAGCAGTGGGGAGGTGTCGGAAGAAGTATGTGAATAGTCGCTTGCATACCAAATCAATAAGGGGGGAAAGTAGTTTTGACCCACTTTTGGGAAAGGAATGGAGCATATGAGGCATCTCACATGTCAGTCAGTTTTATTCAATGGAACCTGAGGTCATCCTCTGCAGCTCAGGCAAATGAGAACTGAAAACTTTTGATTTTTTTCTCTCTGCTGATGTTGTCCCACGCCCTCTGCTCTTGTTCTCGCTAAATATGCTGCATGATTGTTAAATGACACAAAATCTAAGTATTTTTAACAGCAGAGGGGCATATGCTTATTGATTTAGGTGAAATATCAAAGCAAACACTGTCCTGACAATCCATTTACATGCACACATATTTGCATCTAGACAAAGTGTTTACTATAACCTAAAAGATTTATGTGGGGGAGGGGGGAATAGAAAAGCTCTATATAGAGTTTATGCTTCGATAAATCAACCTTGCACAAGCACGTAATTTGCGTTAACCGTGGTGCTTTGAGGACTAGTCCAGATAGCATGCCTTAGAGAATCAGGAGCGCAGAATCAACTAATTTGGGATTATATTGTAGAATTTTAGGCTCAAAGTTGCTTTGCTTTAAAAATAATACAAATGGAATAAAAATCCATACTTTAGCTGCCACGCTAAGCCTTGAATAGACTCTCAAAAGTGATGTTTAATTATCTGTTGACGCTGCATTGTGATTAGGCAGAACTTCAAAACAATTAGAATTTTTTGCAACGTTGAAATATTTGTTTCAGATTTTTTTCTCTTATTTATCCATAAAAGTCATTGTTGAAGTGACAAAAGTAAGTCATTAGTTTCTAAATGATGATGTGGAGCAGCTCACGTGCTTCATTGAACTGACGAGAGTGATTATAAAGGCTATTCGTAACACTTTCAAAACGTGTGTCATTCTCATTCATCACAGGCTAACAAACTACCAACAGAAAACACTAATAAATTAATTATTTTGTTTACTTTCCTACATTGTTGCTGGAATATAGATCTACTGCCTGCACCTTGCAGATTTTTCTTCCCAAACTGACTTTAATATTGTTATCAGGGCGTCTGTGTTTAAACAGCAAGCAACCTGACAGGCAAAGCTTCAAAAAGCCTTGCTGGCTTTTTCAAGTGGCTTGCTCCGTGTCTACAAGAGCACATTGCTAAGCAGAGAGGTTTTATAACACATGATGAGGGGGCAAATTGTGAGCATGAACAATATGCCACATCTATCTGGGATACAGCTTGTAAAACAGGTTAATAGAGCGATTGCAACATCTCAAGACTTTGAATGTGCACCCTTACACGCAAGTCAAGAATTTAAACTGGATATGTGCACTTAATCAAGGAAAAATAGTGTATATTACTGCTTCAGGGAACTTTCACCAACTTACACTCCATCATGTAGGCGAAACTCACCACATCTGCAACCTCACTTTTTAAATGTGTCAAATTTGCAGTGTGTGAAAGAGAAGTGACCTGTGCATATGATCTTGTTATGGTGCTGTATGAATGCAACACTTTTCTTCGTCTCATCTATTGTAAATAGACTTCAACAGGATTTGACTTTTGTTGTTTCCCACCTGCTTTTTGTAGCCTGAGCTATTTCTGATTCAGTGGTTCCTCTCTCCTCTCAGTTTTAACACTACTTCTGCTGTATATCGGTGTTTTGCAGAGGCTACATGAATCTGTTTGATAATGTGTGTAAATGCTGCTGATTCAAGGACAAATCTGAAATGATACCCTGTAATGAATGCCTGTCCTTTTAAGTTTGACTGCGTGATTTTTTTTTCTCTTTCGCAGTATTTCTGTTTCATAATTGCTTAGCTTCTGAGGTAAAATCTACTGGATATAAGACTGTTTTTAATTACCAATGATTAGCGCTGAAAAGTTTATTTATTTATTTTTTTTTTGCCATATTGATTAGCAAGAACTCACAATTTAGCATTACCTGGTTTAAAGTTTTACATTTTGTGCTCTCAGAAAAAAAAAATTACTTGTTGAAAATAAAATTAAAGTGCATAAATGTTGATGCACAGAGCAAACCAGAGGAAATTGAGTATGTTTTAAACCTCACAAACAGGGTGTTTCATCCAGAAGAGAAATACGTGCCAGAATGTATAAACAAATGACAGGCTATGTGCTCTGATACATTTGTGCTGCTTTTATCTTTGTGTTTTTCTCGTTTTGCAAGCAAATGTTTCCCATTTTTTTGTTGCGTTCTTTTATTGCATAATTGGTGTATTTCATCCTAATTCTGGCCCAAGATAGCTGCAGGGAGTTCAGAAGGACCCTTCCTTCTTTAATGAAGAGGGGTGGAGGGCTTATATGATGAGGATCACTGGAGAACAAAGGAAACATTTTGACACTTCAGAAAGTACAGGGCTATTTGGAATGTTTGTTGTGTGGAAGATGAGAGGATTTTTGTCAGTATTTGAAATAAACTTTTACATTAATAAAATATATAGTTGGATTTTTTTTTTTTTTGCAGTTGAAAAATAGATGCAAACATAGGAGGTCCTATCCCACAAACCTTAGAAGCACACGCACCTTCGTAAAAGAATCTCAAACGATAGGAGATTTGAGAAAATAAGCCGACGTTTAAGCTGTAAAACTTAAACTGGCCACTAGGGGGAGCCAGAGCAGTATATTGGCTGACTGCAAAATGGTGAATTTCCACCGAGCCAGTTCCGGTGAATTCCAGTGAATTCCAGTTACATCCACAAGTGAATCGAAAGCGCTTCTAGAAACGGAAGCAAAGAAAATATAGTACGGAAAATTCCAGATATTTGCACAAGTATATAGAAAGCATATCCAGAAACGAAGAAACAGAAACGAAACTATATAGACATTTGATAATTATTTACTCTTTTATGTATAAAACATAGGCTACTTTTTGATTGTATTGATTTTTACTTGATTGTATTGATTTTCATTGAGAAGATTGAAACTGCTAACATCAGTCAGAACAAAGCTGAGTTTTAAGTGAATATGTAGTTTCATGAAATAGCTCTCGACTTCAAATTATTAGTTTGTGAGCACAAACTCGGGAGTAAAGTAAATTGTTTTTATTTTTTAAACGAGTGTTTCCGTTGGGGAGGGGGGCGTGGCGAGTGACGTCAAAAGGGGGCGGGTACAGAGTTCATATTTATGGCTCGAGTTTCTTGCTTTTTTTCTCGAGGACCTTGATCAGGCAGAATGAGTGGACTATAGATTGGCTTATTTTACTAACTACCTAGCCTTTTCTATTAGCTGAATCCTTTCTGTTAATCAGTTAATCCCAATTCAAAGGAAAACATGACGGCCAATTCGACAAACGCGTTAAACTATCTCATTTTTTCTCAAAATGGAGTCGGGGATGGACAAACACACTACGACCAGGGACTCGTTGTGCCTGAAGTCGCAATGGGCTCCACTGTAGAATCTCTTCATTCGCCTAAGGATCCCTTCATGAAACGCCCGACGAATCTCGGAGTGACCGCATCGAATGGATATGTTGCGAAAAGCCTCCCGGAGAGCAGCGACGACAGTGACGAAGGCTCTCTGCCATGCACCCCGGCGCAGCACCCGGACAGAGAAACCGACGCGTCTGCCGGAGGTGCGAGCAACCAAGTGCTGGATAACGACACAATGGAGCTTATTAGCAGTTTTCTAAGAGACTTTACAGGACTTTCAAAGTGTCGGTGGAATCGAAATAAAGCTCTATCTACGATGAAAAGGGTGGTGGAGGACGTTTTGTCGAAGCACAGATATGTATACAATGGTAAGTAGGCGCCATTGTAGGATTTTTCCACAGTTGAGTCATAGCCTGCCTCACCCACAGGAAATATTTACAGTGTATATTTCGTAAAACAGGGTGCATGTTTAAAACAGCTGCTTTGGCCATTGTTAACCTTTTTAGCCCTTATAGACGTTCAAGGAAGTGATACTTCATTTAAAATGTACCCCTTCTACTTGTTATGCAATTAAGCGGAAGTAAAAAATAACGACATAAATGCTTCTCTAGATCTAATCGAAATGGATCTCTGACTGCAAATTCTTTCTCTTCCTTTCAGGTATGGTCAATAAGCTTGCTCTGGATAACAATCCTGACGATATGGGGTTCGTTACGGAAGTAGCAGAGAACCTCTTTTCCGACGGGACCACCAACTGGGGTCGGATCGCCAGCCTGGTGGCGTTCGGGGCTGCAGTGTGTCAGCACCTGAAGGAGAGGAGCAGAGAGCACTGCGTGGAGCTGGTGAGCCAGGAAATATCCACCTATCTTCTGGCAAACCAGCGGGACTGGCTAGTGAAAAACAACTCATGGGTAAGTTATTGCGACACTCTGCTGGCTCACTTTGAGAACGTTCTGTGGATTTGAAACTTATGTGTTTTTGCATTGTTTTGCTTTGTTTTCAGGAGGGCTTCGTGGAGTTCTTTAGAGTATCAGACCCTGAGTCTACAGTGAGGAACACGCTGATGGCATTTGTTGGGGTCGCTGGTATTGGGGCAACATTAGCCTTTCTTATCAGGTGAATTTGTTGGACTCTGAGACCTTAAGGGACTCTCCTGTCACCAGTTTCTGTTTTGGACTCTGAAATGGAAGTTTAACTTTGTGAATATCTCACCATTTGTGGCTTAATGGTTTTTTTATTTTAAACACATTTTTGCCACTTTTTTCTTTTGTAAAGTATCTCTTTTGAAACTTATTTAAATATGAATAAATTTATTTTTCTAATGAAAATATATTGTATGTAAGATGAATGATTATGCTACTGTTTAGCAAAATTTTAATTTAAATCTTTTTTGGGGTGGGGGTGGGGCAATCTGTTTACAACTAGAATTACTTGTGATTTTATTAAACATTTTTAATGAAACCACAGGCCAAACCAATAGAAACTAGCCATTTTTCCATAACATTTTGCAGGCATGACACCCATTCCTTGAAAACTTTGGTAAGCATTTGGACTTTTGTCTGGATATTTCACAAACGTTGGGGGTAGAGGGATTGATTTGCACATAGTTTGTCATTGTTCAAAATGCTCTGTCCAGAGACACCAATGGCTACATTCAGATTTAAGCTAAAAGCATATGTACAGAACAATAAAATAAATTAAACTAATTGTTTGACCTTTTGATAATGTCTTTCTGAACAGGGAGTCTTGCTTAATCACATTAAACAACCAGTAGGATATGTGCTGTAAATTTCTGAGACTTGTTAACACATAACCTCTGTTTATTCACACCACAACCAATATAGCGATTGCTGCAGTTTCCTAGAAATTTGAGCACCTCCTATTTGACTGAGCTCAGGGTTGCATCTGCAGCTTTGCAAGTTGCAGAGTTTTCTATGCAAAGCTGGTGCAGAAGCTCAAAGTGCTGAACTGGGGTCAAAGGGGTTCAAAACATCTTCAGAGTTGCATAACATCCACATCCTGATTCAGACAGGCTTCAGCTACCTAGAAACTGATGACTTAAACATGTTTTATTGGTTCCAACCAAGGATGGACATTCTTCTCATTAATTCTCTGGCACTCTTAAGGCCATAAATATTTTGTTTCCACCATATCAAGCCTCTAGCAGGGAAAACCATGGGGATGATTTGAGACTTCACCTTGTTTTCAGGTCCTGCTGTAGTCTACGGTTACAGAACAAACATGACTGTGGAGGATATGAACGGGAGATTCTCCATGGAGATGATTCACAGCTGGCCTTCTCTGGTTTACTCCTGTGAATAATGATGTTGGTTACTTTCTTAGTTACCTGTACATGGCTCATTGAAGAATAGGCAGTTTTGCTCAGGGGAAATAAAGGCTGAGGCAAATTCAAATTGCTGTTTGCAGCATTTACCAAGAGGATTGGTTGTACAGAAAGCAGGGTGTGCCATAAAGGAACAGGAAGTTATCCAGGCTTTAACTCTTTCTTACGGAAGTAAAAGGGGAAAAAAAGACGAGAGGTTTATCTAGGTGTTGTCTCAATTTCAGAAGAGAATTCTGCTGTTGTGACTCATGGTGAAAGAAGACGAAACTCAAACTGGTTTGGTCAGATTAAATCTCTTGTTTCCAAACCTGAAATCAAACTAATTGGAAAATCTTCTGGGAAGCAACATATCTGAACTGCTTCCTTGTTTAACAAAACTTCTTTAAGCAAACCAGCATAATCAAAGATATTTTTTGTACAGTTTCAGTTCTAAATGTTAGATGCTTGCTTTAAAAGTGTACATCTGTTGTGGTTTACCAGACTTATCGAATTGAACTTTGCAGCTTCTGAACTATGAGAGAGGCACAGCTGCAAACCGAAAGGCTTTAAAACAGGTAAATGCATTCCTTTCACGGGATGGTTTTAAGGGAGTGGTTTTAAAACTGCTCTCTGCATACAAAAGCCATATCTACACAGATAAAGAAGCCCAAGACTAAATTGGCCTTTAAGAGTACAGAGTTTCTTTGAGAATTTTTAAACAGTTTTAGTAGTTTTGACTTTTCGTTTGCTTTAGTAGGCAAATGTGACCTAATGCATGATAAAATATCTGCAGAAACTAGAGTTACTGTGTTAGGTCTGAAAACTAATGACTCCATTTCACCATTCTATTGCTCAAATGTTCTGCTCAACAGTTTCTTTCTCAGAACTGAAACCTGATACCGGGGAGGAACCGCCTTACGAGCGTGGGTATTGGTTCTCAGCAAGTCTGCCTCCCTGTAGCAACAGCACGCCCTTCTGTTTAAAAAAAGCACCAGTTTCTGGGAAGTCAGCTGACGCACGGGTTAATAGTTAAACAGAAGTAATCTATAAGTTTGGCGTCGAAGGCGTCCAATACTGAGAACTGTGGTGCTGAGATGAATAGATAGGGCTAAGTTTTCACAACTTTTAGCTGTGCTGTGTGAAGAAGAGACAGATGAATGTCAAAACTTTTTGAAGCTGCTTTACAGAAGTAGACTTCAAGCCTCGTATTTAAATATGACTCAGTTGCAGCTGTTTTGTTTATATAATCATGCAGAGAGCTCTGAATATACCTGCTTATTCCAGTTAACAAAGGTGCCTTTTAGTAAAATGTTCAAATGTTTTAAGGCATGCATGTGCTCAGTGTTTAGTGTTACTGTCTCCGTCTGGGGCAAACAGTAATTACTGTGACTTCTAATCTATTTTGCACTTTCAAGGCTTGTTTTGCAGACATTGCAGCTCAACTCCAGCTTATGTTCACATCTTTGGAAACCCAAATGTCATTTTGGATAAACACTTGCAGGGGTTTCCTTGTAATGTATTTTTCCACTCCAGAAGCTGCATATTTTGTAATTTATGCAAATCTTTGGCTTGAGCAAAAACGGAACCTGTATTAATGGAAATCCAACTGACATAACAGTTATTGTTAGGGCTGCTGCACTTTTTTATGAAGGGGATTTCAACAGTTTGGCACTGTTTCAAGACCAGGACCAGAGATCAGATAAGCTCTTAACTTGGGATTCATGATGTCAAGTTGAAGATATGACGCATTTTACTGAAATTCTAAGTGTAGATATTGTAGAAAGTCATCAAAATCTATTTTTCTCTTCAATATAGAGAGTTGAATAGTTGGCACCACACTAACTATTCATCTATAAAACAACATTTAGGCATGGGTTGATAAAATGTAATTTTTTTTGTTGTTTTGCAGTTTTTGAGCAAACTTATAGAACCAAGTCAAAAATGTTGCACTAGTTTTCTAGTGCTTGATGTGTAGAATATCTTTGCTAAGCCTTTCCCATTTTACTCTTAATGTAGCATAGCTTTCAAATTAGCATGTTGTTGCCAGCCTACAATCAGCTACATACTAGATATCTTGCAAGCAGGTTATGAACTGTAGCATTTAAACTGATTCCATAATAACTAGGGCTGTCACAATCACAAATGAGTGCCATATTTGGTAGCATATATTATATAGATGTCATTCATAGTTTCATATCCATATTTGGCCAGTCTTTAAAGCTCACACCTGATGTATATTTTTAATACTTAAACACAGTGTGATGCTTCAGAAAGTGTTGGTTATTTGTATTAAAAGATGCAATTTTCAACGATACTACCACAATTCCATACTTTAATGTGATGCAGCCCTTTTAATAGTATTTATGCTTAAGTCAAATTAATTAGCATACATTCCAGGATAGTTCAGCTTTATTTCAACACAAGAAAATTTGTCAATCTATTAAGCAAGAAAACAATACAAACTGTATTAGCCTTATTTCAGCCAGCTGACTGGCCACATGCAGCAAAAAGTTATGGAGGAGTAATATTGCTTTACTCTCTGCTCCACACACCCCTATGTCTGGCACTTTATCGTCTTAAATGGATGTTAAACCTCAATAGAATTAAAAAAAATCTTTTGCAGTTTTGAAAATATAACCTGTTTGTTGTGTATGCCAATTCAATTCTGGTTCAGCCCATTTAGTTACAAAAATTAATTCATGATTGGGGTCTAAACAATAATCGAGTTTGGTGAAATGAGCAACAACATCATGCTTTTCTGATTATACTGAAGTTCTTTGTTCTTTGTTGGGCACTGGACAGTCAGATGTCTTCAAATCCACAATCAAAGTGATTTTGAACAATAAAGTTCATTGTTGGCGTATGATCTGCGAGAACAAAAGCCTTAAACATGAAGACAAGAATAACTGGAGATCAGAGGTCAAATGACTCCCATTCATCTGCAGCTCAGTCTGAACTCTTGAACATTATGCTCCTTTTGGTGAGTTGATACTTCAACTCGGATCAAATTCTAGGTGATGTGTCACGTTCCTGTCAAAGTGGAGTCATCGTGTCTCTTGAAACTTTATTCTTTGACTGATGACTATAGTCCCGTATAATAGATTGTCTCTTCGTGTTGGCGGTTGTGACGTACTGGCTGGCCTTACTAACTGCAGCATGAGAACGTGAGACCTTTGATCAGTCTGTCCATGTCACTGGTTGGGTGATACATTTGTTACACCTAGCATTTAAGTTGATTTTAGAGCTAAGCAATTAAGCAAAGTGATACACAATGGAGTAAGTTTTAAACTTTGTTCAAAATAAGGAAGAAGTTTGAAATTTTCAAGTTTCAATGTTTTTCCCCTAACCTCTTGAACTAGCTTCCGGCTTCATGTAAACCTTTATGCAAAAATCCTTTTGCTAATTAATGTTTCATTGAGTTCTTATCATGTTTGTAGATTTAGTTGAGAAAGCATCTCAACTTCACAGTGTTCTCATGATAAAAAAGCAAACTTTCTTTTAGGTGAAGTTTAAAATCTTCAGAGAAATACCTGGTCTTCACAGGTTCTCAGATTAATTTAAATAAGTGAACACAAACACACAGAAGATACAACATTGTATTTTTTTATTAAATTAAGATGGATCCTGAAATATTGCCCTGCGACAGACTGCATGGCGACCTGTCCAGAGTGTACCCCACGTCTTGCCTGAAACGTTCGCTGGAGATAGGCACCAGCATCCCTCCTGACCCCACTAGGGACAAGCGTGTACAGAAAGTTGATGGATGGATCCTGAAATAGAAAAACCAAGGACTGTTGACAGTTCAATAGTGTGTAGGCCCACAATTTGCTGCAGTAACTCAGGCCTAATTTTCTTAGTAAGTTTATCACTGTTAAGGAAATAAATAAGTCTTACCTAAGGTGAAACACTGAGTCAATCAAGAATGAATCAAAATGTATTTGATTATTATTTTATTAAGAAATAAAGCAAATAATCTGAGCAATGACTCCCTTGGCTAGTCCAGGGAAGTAAAAAAAAAAGATAAAAGCACATCGCTTTTAATATCCACCAGCCATCTTACAAAGATAGGAAAAAAAAGGAGTATCCCACCAGTTTCAGTTTACTTCACAACTCTGGTATTTGTACCTGCAGACTCAAACCCAGTGCAGAAATACCCTTTATTTTGTGATTCCAGCGAGCTGCCTCCAACATGAAGGGTACTTTATAGCTAAAATTGATTGCTTGATTGATTGAAATAAAACAAAGTTTTACATAACGATCACAATGTTGTGAAGGACTCTAACCTTCTTGGTTTTTCAGTGTTCTGTCAGTTGATTGAGTTTTGGGGCATTTGCTTCTCATGAACTCTCCACCACTGCTTTTCTATCACATTAACATCTAGACTTTGACAGGGCAGTTGCAAAACGTTCTTTTCTATTTCTGCTCTTCTTTGTGTTTAGGATTATTGTTATGTGATAAAGTTTGGCCTGGCCGTCGGACTGACTTCCTCATTTTTGACTCAAGAGTTAGGTGCCTACATCCAACTGTTTCAAAACAAGCCCAAATCATCAGCCTTCCACTACCATGCTTGATGTTTTAGGTCTTGGTGCTAGTATGCTGCTCTTTGTCTTAATCCAAACTTGATAAGTAATATAATGACCAAAGTGGGAAAATTGGAGCATACGATGGAGTGGCTTTTTTTTAATTTTTTTTTATCAATTTCTTGTTGAACTTCATGGTTTAAATTTTGGGGTGAATTTTTTCACCATCTCACAGAAAGACTGCCTGCTGTGTATAGTCTTTGTCATTGGTGAATACTGAACTCTTGGAACCTATGATACAATAGAACCCCATTTATTCACAATTCATTGTCATTGGTGAATACTGAACTCTTGGAACCTATGGTACAATAGAACCCCATCTATTCACAATTCATTGTCATTGGTGAATACTGAACTCTTGGAACCTATGGTACAATAGAACCCCATTTATTCACAATTCATTGTCATTGGTGAATACTGAACTCTTGGAACCTATGGTACAATAGAACCCCAT
>CAEFZX010021356.1:2500-27559 GCA_903066825.1 Alfaro cultratus
AAAACATCCACCAGACTTGTGAAACCCTGGTGTTATGATGGGTGGAGGGTTGCATTGCTTAAAGTTAATAGAATCTCATTTGGTCTCTCCAATTATCAGACAATTAGCTTCATCTTCCAAAACAAAATTTTAATTTACAATAAATTAAAACATATTTATTTTTTTTTTACCTTTTTTAAAGAAGCTCACTTTATATTTTCTGAACTCTCTCTGTTATACGTTCCTTATGGTTCCTTGTATGTGCAGTAATACATTTTATAAATGCTAACTGACACTTCTGCATAGCCCACAGTTCCCCTTGCAGAGGGTACAGGGCCTCGATAACTGGAAACAGCGACCAATCTGATTGGTCAAATGGTGGGTCCAAACATCTCCTGCAGTTTTTTTCTCCAAACTGGACGCTAGGCTGGCATTATAAAATTCCAGCCTCTTTCATGTTAAGGTCATTAGACAGAGAAAGAAAAACATGGAGAAGAAGCCTGGCATTTCAGCGACTTTCTTTCACGAACAGGAAGCCGACCTTTAGTGTTGGATCTGAATTGCAGACTTTAACACAGAAAGCTATATTTAGATCAGTGATGATGTTGAAAAGTCCAAACTGCATAATGCAAGCTCTTTTAGGGAAGTCATTAAATTTGAATAAGTGAGGGATAGAAACTAATCCTGATATTAATTGGGTTAAACATTTTTACAACTCAATTTGCACTTTAAATGCTTTATCATTTCCATTAAAAGTACAAATTGTTCAGTAAACATTTTTACTGCTGGTTTTATCTGTTGACCCTAAAACACCACAACCCCTTATTTTCCAGCCCTGCACCCTCCATCAGCTGGAGGAGAATGGACGGCGTACCGTTCCCCAGGAAGGTGGACATGAGGAAGGCCAGCGGCGTCCTGGAAATCCCGTACTTCCAACAGGAGGACTCCGGCACATATGAGTGCGTGGCCGAGAACTCCCGGGGGATGAACATGGTGAAAGGAAAGCTCTCTTTCTACGGTAGGCGACCCGCCGCACATGAATATTTGACCACAATGGAGGTACGTCTTGTCAGACCGACTCAGACTGAGAGGGCAGAAAAAAAAACAGACTCTTCTTACAAAGCAGGCGGCGGAGATCAGCGGCGGATTGTTTGGTACACAAGAGCAAAGAGGCCGGTTTTAACGGCACATCAAAATGATTAAAGCCTGTCAGCCATGATGCCTCTAATATTTTGATCCAGATTAAAGGAATGATGCGGATGAGGTTGAGCCCTTGGAGGTGACCTTGTTGGTGAGCTTCTCATTGGGTTCCACCAGATGGCACCGTGATTGACGTCCAACTTGACTGAAGATCAAAGCTGTTAAATGTACTATACATAGAGTAGGGCCGCATATGTCAGGGACATAATCTGCATAGCAGTAACATCTGGACGAGCAGGAAGAGGATTTGCCGTTGTTGCTGGCGATCACCCAACTGGAGTCATCGCTACGCAGGTTAGCTTTAGGAAGTCAGCATCAGCGCACACCAAGGATTGTAAAAAGCAAAAATTAAGCAAGAAACAATTCACAATCAGAAAGTGATAAACATGCAACCTTGGTTGAGAAATATGTCTATAATAAACGGAAAGAAAACACTGAAGTGAGATCCAACAGAACTCCCAGATGTTTCTTCGATCAACAAGCACCTGAATTAATCTCTAAAAATGATCAAACCAGCAGCAGAATAAGAAAAACACGCCTGGTTGTTTGTTGTGAGGAAAAATTCCGCAAAAGAATCGTAATAATTTATGATTCTTTACTAAAAGTAAGGAAGGGTTGAAGGGCAAGTGGAGGCATGGAGGAGGAGCCTCTGGCTTGAAAAGAATAATATTATAGCATTTTTATAAAGTTTGTGTAACTTACACAAGAACATCTATTTTTTTTCAATATTTCACACCATTTATGAATCACTAAGATGAATCGTCATTGCCTCATTTTATCTGTTAGCACCATCAGGCAAAATTAATGAACAACTATCCCCAAAATGGAAGTCCCCTCAACAGAGTACAATACAGATCGATTTGATGGTGTCCATATTTTTGTCACATATTCAAGCAATATAAGCTGAAAATTAATTTATATTTTAACGTGTGTTTAGGTAATTGTTATTTTGTGTGTCTGTGTGTCAATATTTCTGAAGCTATTGGAAAGCCTTTTTATTTCCTCTTAAGTGGTGCCATGTTTGTTAGGAAAGTTCATTTAAAAGCCGAGTGTCAGAGTTCAGTATGCCAATGCTGAACAGCTTTTGGTGGAGGGAGTGTGATGCTGTGGGACGACACATAGCCTTGTCATTATTGGAATTTCAAAGCAGAAAGATTTGGAGATAAATAGGCTGCAAAATTGAAGACATGAGATAATTGGTCTTATCTTTATCCATGTGCTGTTATGTGCGGCTAATGTATATTTTAATTAATATGGTATTCAACAACACTAATGGAAAGTAGCCTTTTGGCTCATGGTTGGGTTGTAACAGTGATTATGTCCTAATTTAATCCCTTCAGCTTCAGCATAAATGTTAGTGTTAACATTATTGTTTTGTTTTGGGGTTTTTTTTATCTCAGTAGTGGCAGACTTAGTAATATATCTGATCGTTTCACTTGTGAAGTATTGACTCTCTCCCTAATGCACAGGGCCTTTTATACAGTCATTACAGTCTGCAGCACAAAGTCACAATGCAGTTAAATTTGAACTGTAATATTAATACTTTTAGGAGTAGAAAACATTATGTAAACTGCTAGAAAGGTAATAGCTAGTTGCTGCTAAAAGTTAGTAGTTGCTATTTGCTATTTAATAAGAGGATTACCTTGTAAATTTAGCTGGACTGTGGAGTTTTTAACCTCACATGGAAGTCAGATTTTTTCATGTCCTCAGTACACTCAGTAGGAAAACAAAGCATCAGCTACTGGTTTCAAGTGAAGAAAAAAAACTAGCATTTTAGTAGCTGCGAGGAAGCTAATATATGCTAAAAAGCTAGTAGTTGCAAGAAAGTTATTACCTGCTTCCTTTTTTATTTCCTTCTGAGTTTACTAAGGATAAAAAATATCTTCAAAACCTCTTTGATGGGTAGTTTTGAAAATCCAAAGAACAGCTATATTAAGCTTTGGTGCTCTTTGTTAATTGGAGTACTTTTCCTTTACTTGTAGAGGGAGGAGTCTGAAAATTTGCAAACAAAATCCCAATGTTTTTCAAGCTGCTGTGATACCATTTCTGTATTAGCTACATATCAGCTATTGGGGAGATTTGATGCTCCCCAGTGAGCATCCGTGAAATCTCACGGTGATTTCCCTCATGAGGAAACCGGAGTTGTTGGTTGTAATAAATACCAGTGATTATGTCATGAGAACACACCCCCAAATAAACTTGTTTTACTCCTCTTCATGTTTTGTTATCCCTGACTGTACAGGCCTGTATGTGGCTCCTGAAGTTTATAATAAACTACTATGTCTAATTGTAGACAATACATTACTAAACGAGGAAGGCAGTTACCTTTTCAAATAGGGCTAGTATGGTTTAGGTAGCTTTTTTCCCTTAATAAATCATTTATAAACACAATTTTGTAACTACTCTGGTTATCTCTGCCTGAAATCTATAAAGGAAAGAAGTCTGTCACACACTTCTCTTACTATCAGTACCTCTGAAGATGAAGGAGAGATGTATGTCTGATGTCCCACTTTTTAATACATGCACCAAAACATTTCCATAGACCTGACTTTTACAAGCTAAACTGAAAACAATGTGTACACTCTGTGTATCTTCACTACATTATAAAAACCATGTAAACCCAAATATAACATTTTTTCTTTATAATAAAATATGTTTATTTTGTAGCTGTCAGTTGCTGTAGAGTTGTGAAAATATTTTTACGTTTTTCTGACCTTAAGCCGTTCAAAAGTGACAGATGAAAGATCTCTTGCAACTCTCTGTGATCATCAGTCAAAACGAAAGGAATATAACATGCTGTGTCAGCTATCACAAAGTATGTCAATTGGGACATTTCTCAATTTGTCGTTATGTACCTCAGCCTGGATTCTGCCAGCTTCGGCCTTACTAATCCCTCTGAGCCGACTCTTCTCTCATTTCAGATGTCTTTTGTCAGGCCCTGCCTCTCTCTTCCCTGCAGCCAGGTGATAAAAATCTTACTTTGAGCTGCTTTTGAATTAAGCCTTTGAGACATTTGTTAGTAGTGTATGCCAGCGGGATGATCGATAGTGGTGTGTCTTGTACACCAAAGCATGCTGGAGCAGAGAGAGAGCATTAGTTTATGTAAAACAGGAAGAAATGTAGATATTATTTTGCAGTGCTGCTGTGCTCATCAGTCAGACATGGACATATGTACCTTTGATGTGACTAGTCATGTTGCAAGAAATAAAGCCCCATAGACTTTACACCCTATGTTAAGGAACTAAAGCTAAAACTCATTAACTGATGATGGACAGTGAGAAAATTAAATGGTGCAAAATCCCTTGCAAAAATATTTACACATTTTAATCTGGTTGGACAGCGGGGGAAGCAGGGTTTGTTGTCCCATCAGACCATCAGTTCCCAAAACCACACAAAACTTCACGCAAGGTCAAGGTCAGGGTATAAAGCTTGTTGGGTCCAACTGACCCCGTCTCTTAAGACCATGGGGCGGTAGAATATTGTTCACCACAAAGAAAAGGTTGAAGACAAAAAGTGATTGTCTTCCTGCTTGTTTGCGTTGATGTAACTCAGATGGCTTCCTGGTTGCATTTGCATTGGTGTATTTGCAGGCTTCCTGTCGCATAATCTCATGGTGATTTCCCTAATGAGGCAAATTCTGATCTTTCTTCTGCTTTAGCCTCTTGACGTCTGGCCTGATTGCATGCAGGCTTGGCCTCTTACAGGCTGAGATGGACTGCCTGCCTTCATTTGATGAGCGTTGACTGAGAGTCGATATGTGCACAGCAGGTGAGGGATGGAGCGAGGCACCCTGACAGTACAGGTTAAAATAGCAACGATGGCAAAGCAGTCCTGAAAGGTGCAGGAAGTGAGGTGGCCCATCTGGCATTCCTTGATAGAGAGGTGTGGTAATATGCGATATGGATGTTATTGAGAACCCTACAAAACATCTGGTTCTCAAACCTTGTCAGAGATTGATAAAAGGAAGCCATAAAAGCTGTCTGTATTTTCTTATCATTGACAAAAAAAACAACATGTAGCTACACTAAAGGTTGAAGTTGATCTCGTACAACAAAAACCTCTTCTCTGCAGCAGAATAAATAAAAGAATCCCCTATTGGCCCCTACTTGTAAAAGAAAACAGTTTCAGTATTTGGACTGACAGCTAAGGCGTAGCCTCCATGCAAGTCAAATGTCAACACTTCAACTAACCTTGTAGAGCCTCCTCATCTGCTAGAGGGTTCTCAGAGACCTGCAGCAAAATACTAACAGTTCTTTGAAACAGAATGAATTTTGATGCTGAATCTGTGCCCGACTCCTTCATATAGTACAGTGAAAAAGTGAATAAAGGTAAGGTAAGTTTATTTACATAGCACATTTTCAGCAACAAGTCACTACAAAGTGCTTTACGTGAATTAAAAGGAAATACAAACAAAATAACAAACTAAAGAAAAGAGCAAAAGAAGAAAAAAAAGAGAATCTAATAATATTGATCCAAAGTATATAAACTAGATAAGTCTATTCAGGGTTGCTAGACAAGTATAAGTAAGTATCCTCTGGTCTTATTCCTTTTCTGAGTTGGAAGAATAGGAGTCTTAAAAAGTACCGTATTTTCCGGACTATAAGTCGCTCCGAAGTATAAGTCGCACCAGCCATAAATGCATCATAAAGAAGAAAAATCCATATATAAGTCGCACCGGAGTATAAGTCGCAGCCCCGCCAAACTATGAAAAAAACTGTCACTTATAGTCCAGAAAATACGGCAGTTGCTAAGGTAGTTTTTCTGGATTTTAAATTTGTTCTAATCCCTGTTCTGGGTTGTATTCTCTGGGCTTTCTAAGCATGCTCTAAATTTGTAAAAGTAATGAGTACTCCTTGGTTTCAAAGTAATAATAAAAACTAAATGTCCCTGTTCTGGAAGAACTTCTACTGGATTCTAAGTTCATTCTAGTTCCTTTTCTGGGTTGCAATAACAGGAATATCTCTGCATAATTATCTAAAAATTAATCTAAGAAGTATAATATTGGTCTAAGTAGTGAGTACTCTACAGTTTCTAAAAATAAGCTAAAGATTGAATAATGGGGTAGAGTCTCTGGATTCCAAGTTTGTTGTAATTACTTTTCTGGGTTAAAAGTGAGTACTCCATAGTTTCTAATAAGTAATAGAAAAATAAACAAGAGGGAAGGACATGGATGGGAAACAAAGACATGGATGGAGGCATTGACATTAAGAAGTGTATTGCATTTATATTGCCATGTCAACCATGTAGCTCAGTGTCCTGACATGAGTCCGATATGATGTTATCAGTGAATATGTCCTTGGGAGCGCCCAGCTCTTCAGTCACATGGCTGATAGGAGGGGGGTTGAGGTGAGAAGGAGGGTTATGTTTACATATCTTCAAGGAGATTGGAAATATGCAGACCTTCCAAGGCAACATGGGAAAGCCAATTTAGATACAGAATGTTTTAGGTTAGGTAGATTATAAATTTAAATCTCCCATAAAGTCTCACCAATACATCTCAGTTCCCAATTATCCAAATTAGTATGGCTGCTCCACTGAACCAAAACTAGCGATTGATTCTATTCCGTTAGTGAGTTTTAGAGTCCTCAGTGGGCTGCGAGTCTCAGCAAGACTCACATCCAACTTGCATCTCTGTCCACACCAACAGTCTAAGTGTTCGCTAGTTGGGCCAAGTCCTTCACAAATTTGTCAATAAGCCAGGTATCTGCGAGTTCCAAATATCAGAAATCCTGTTATCATGAAATCCTGTGCCCAGTCTTCTCGTTGAGAAAATTTGATCAATTGCATTGAGAGACCGGTTGACCAGATCCATAATTTGTAGATTTGGAGGATATGGAAAGAAAGGCTCCAAAAATAGAGAAAAAGGCAGCACAAAAACAGAGCAGACAGGGTAGGCATGGGTTGGGACATTATAATGAAAGACAGCCTCAGGTTGTCTTTGTTGGATATTAAAACATTTAAGTGTGAAAAAAGAAAGGAAAAGTAAGGGGGTAAACACTTCTTAATGACACTGCAAGTACACCAGACCAACCTGTTTCTGTTTGACTGTTTTTGGTAAGGTTGTCTGTGTAGCTACAACCTTACAAAAGCCTACAAACACACGCACACTAACACACACATAGTATGTCTATCTTCACAAGGACTTTGCATTTATTTTCTTTCGTTTTTCATTCATTTTTTCAGCCCAACCCTAACCTTACCATTGCCAGTATATAACTAACCCTAACCATGAACTATGCGAACCCAGGAACAGGAGCCCAGGACCTAGGTAAACAGTCCAAAGATCTCTTTGTCCAAGCATGGTCTGAAGGGACCACCATCACCAATGAACAAGAACCCAAAATATGGGTAGTCTTTATCAAAAATCCCCTGGTGCTGGAGAACCATGGGTAGAACAAAGAACCACGAATCATGCCAACCCAGGAATAGGACCCTAAAACCTTTCCAAACCTAACGAAAATGCAGACTGTCCCCTATGGACTCCAAAATGCCTCTGGGCTCCTCATAGCTAACCGGGTAGCTAAAAAGCTAACTTTTCTCATTTGTACACATGCATCCTATTTGGACAACAACATGGCTGTAAAAGACAACGATCAAGAAGAAACAAGACAAAGTTGCCACTGTGTGGAATTTTCAGGTATTGCAAAAGTTACCCATACAGAATTTTTCCATTCAGACCACATAGACGGTTTGCCAATTTAATCTCGTTGGAAAAACAGGAAGTTTGGGTCCTTTCCAGTGCGGAAGACATGCATCTCAATGTTAATTCACTATCCAAATGGGAGCGGGGCCCTAACCTAAACTCAGTTCACACCTTAGTCTTACACCTAACCCCCAACTTAAAGCAACACTTCTTATGTGGCTTTGGCCTCATAAAGAATAGTCAGTCCCCACAATTTAGTATTTGTTGTTAGTCCTTACTCTGTATCAAATACAAAGCCACATACACACACACACCGTCTACACTTCCATGTTGAAGCTGTTAAGCCTTACTGACAGATATACGTATAGAGCCAGTGGATTTCGCTCTATGTTTTTCTGCTTCACCCAAAGGCAATATATTGTATAGTGGGAGCTAATTAGTGTAGGCTGTTAGTGAAAAGGCTTGACAAAGGTCAGTCCTTGAGAGTGGCATTAGGTGAGGTCTGTGGAATGGAAAAGTGCATTCGGCCTTTCATTTAATCCTGCCAAAAGCCTTCTGTGATATAGGGTGATAAAGCCTTGACCTGAACATCAAGAAGAATGTAAAAAGCAGAACACAACAAGAGCTTTACAAATCTAGCTTTATGTACCTTTGTTTCGGTTGAATCATTAACTAGCCTTGGGTTACCTGCATGATACACGAAGAATCAATTCTCCTCCTGTATAATTATACCATCATTTATTCAGATTCTATCGAATGGAGTAGTTTCATGGCACTAGGAACAGCCTTAATGTATATGGAGGCAGTATTTTTCACTTTCATTCAGGTGTAGCCACTCTTGGAAAATAAAAGATATTCTGGAGGAAAAAACAACAACATTAATGTAATGAATAAAGACTTAAAGAAAAATAGTAAAAACTGTTGTTTTCTTAGGCTGTGAACACTTACAGAAGTGTTCACAATTCTTCTTCCTTTTCTTTCTGGTTTCAGTTTGTACATTTAACCTCACTTGTCCACTCATGAATACCTTTAAAAACTTTTGACACTGGTGGCCTTTATTCATCAGTAGCTAAACAGGAAGTAGAGTAGAGAAAGTTTGTTCTACTATGGATCCACCAGACGCTCAACAATGGATTTGTATGTTCCCATTATCCTACTTTACGTAATATTTTGAGGGTTTTTTTGTTTGGGTTTTTTTTTGTATTATGTACAACAGCTTTAAATAAATTAGCTTTGTATGTACTGATCCAAACTTCCACATAATAAGTCAAATATTGTACAATGAGTCTATTATATAAAATGTCATGAACTCGTTCAACACTGTCAATAGATATTTTCTTGTTTATTATGGTTTCCAAATATCATAACTTTAATTTTATCTAAATTTTATGATAATTTATTGTTTTTGAACCAATGTTTTAATTTTTAATTTTTCTTTTTTGTAGCGACCATTATTCGTTTGGTCGATTGACTTAGTTTTTTTTTGTTAGTCAGTTGGTAGATGTGTTGCTGATGAATTCTTGGTTAGCTGGTTGATTTGTTGGTTGATTGTATGGATGGTCGGTTGGTTGACTGACTTGCTGGCTGCTTGGTTAGTTGTTTGGTTGGTTGCTTTGTGAATGGTTGGTAAGTTAGTGGCCTTGTTGGTTGACTGATTCATTGTTGACTGGTTGGTTAGTCAGTATATTGGTTTGATAGTGGACTGGTTGATTGCTTGGTTGATTAGCTATTTGGGCATTCAGTTGTCTGTCTGGATAGATGGTTAGTTGGGTGGTTACCTGATTGGTTGTTTGTGATTAACCTGATTGGTTCATAACAAACCTGATTGGTTAGATAGATGAATGGATGATGGATTGATTAGTTGGATGGATGATGGATGGATGATGGATGCAACCATTTATGGTTGCATGGTTGGTTTATTCAAGAAAAAACAGCAGGATTTTAAGGATATTTGTCAATTTCTGAAAACTGTCCATGGTTCAACTGAATAAACTGATCTTGTACTAAATTTTAGAAGAGAGTTGCCTTGGTCATATAGTTCAAATTTGACTTTTTACTCCCATTTTTATGACTTGTATGTTAATTGTTGAACAACTTTTTCAAAGCATTAATCCTGTTTACTTTGCCTTTCCATGTTTCCAGCTCCACCTCATCTCATCGAGAAGCCCCAAGACGTCCAAAAGTTCATCGATGACTCGCTGGTGTGGGAGTGCAAAGCCACAGGGAAACCGAAACCCTCGTACAGATGGATGAAGAACGGAGAAAACCTGGAATCTACAGAGGTGAGGTCTGCCAAATGTCTCCAGGCTCATAAAGTTCCAAACTTAAACAGTGGGCACACTAACACGTTTTTATAAAAGTCACTCTCTATCTAGCAAATGAAGAATACCAAACCTTTCTCTGTATTAATTATAATCATCCACAAAAAAGTACTTATTTCAAAGGTTTTTAACCATGCCCCATTGTGCTGCGTAGGTCAAAGAAACAGGCCAAGTGTTTAAAAGCACCGTGATGTAGAAGCTACACTAATCATCTGCTAAATCTCCTCTTACTAACCTCAGTTATTAATTCTGTGCCACTGCAGATGAAAAGCAGGATTATTTTTATTTTTTTCAGACTCAAGACTTAATTCATTCCTTTGTGCTTCCTGCCCCCTCAGTTTCCCCACAAGAAATTCTCCATCTCATCTTGGCATATGAAAAAGTGTGATTTCTTTATTATTTATATTAGATTATAACATTTGATGTTTTTTCCCTTTTTTCTGAGTACCTTTAAGCTGCCTGATTGGACACTGCAGCACAGCTTGCGTTTGATAAATAAACTGCCAATGTGTTAATTTGCTTCATTATGCAAAGACGGTGACAAACACAGCGGAGGACACAGATCAGTGCTTGAGTGTTCTACATGAGGTAGGAATGAACCTGGCTCTGTCACCACATAACCCGAGGCAGCGCTCCACTCAGCGCAGCCTCTTTCACATAAAAACAGATTTAGTTTACTGTCAGGGGAGCACAATCAACAGTCTGTTTTGCCAACAGCAATGTGTTTTATCAACACCTTTTTATGGTGGTGCAAAAAAAAAATCTCCCTCTTGTTTCTTATAAGGTAGTTTCTTTAAAAGATTTAATATTCTATTACATTTGATGAGATTTATTTTCTTATCTTTATGTGGATGTACTTAGGAATTTACGATGGGATAAATACATTCAAACGGTAGAGCTCGGAGTAAATGGCCAACCCAGTCGCCTGTCTGGGGATGAGGCAGTGCTTGGAGTGTGATTAAAGGTTACATCAACTGCCCTGACGTTTGTGCAGCACATTCCTCCTTAATATAGACATAATAAATGGATATATTCAGAAAGCATGGGTGAATGGATTAATCAGCAAAGGTGCTGCATTGTTTGAAATGCCACCATTAACCACTGCTGCTTAATGAGTGGAAGAGGGAAAGGTCAGCAGTGTGAGGAGCAGTGATGGGGGGCACTGGTTGTTAGTTATTACTGGGAATCGATTGAGGTCTTTTTTGAGTTGCTTCTTCACTGGACTGTATTTCTGCTGATAGTTTTCTGCCTGGGAAGAAGCAGCCGCCCTGTAAGAGGAAACGAGCGGCCATCTTGATTGTTGTCCTGAATATACTGTATTTGTGTTAAGGTACAAGTCATTCTAGGGAGGCAAAGCAAGCCTTGTGACTGCGCAGACAAAACATGCTTTCATATTCACACAATTTGTAGCCCAGCTGAACCACAGAATTGGTCTCAGAGATGTGGAACTTCGACTACACTTTCATAGGGGCGATAATGGGGTGGTATGTACAATCTTTAAAACAGATGAATAGAAAGAATAAATCAAATGTATTCCTGTTTTCCCTGAGAGACAATATAACTGTCAAAAGTACTTATGATACATTGATACCTACAGAGCACTCCTGTCCCGGTCGACGAGGTCTCAGAAATCAGACCTGTTTGCAGATGTCTGTGGAGAGTCCCAGACTTAGAAATGCTTTTCATTTTCTTCCTTCTTTCCTTCTCTTTTAGAAAATACTAAAAGATTTCTGCACTTTGTATTTTTTAAGTTCACCGCTGGCTGAACTTTACTGTCATTTTCTGACAGTAAATGCGTTGACACGGGGTGCCTTTCACTTAAAGCTGCAGTATGTAACTTTTATAAAAAATATTATTACATATTTGTTCAAACTGTCACCATGTGGTCACAGCATAATATGAGAAAGATAAAATGTGAAAAAATGTAGCTCCTTCCTTCTCCCAATTCTAACTAGAAGCAACCAGTGAGAGCCAGGAAGCAGGTGTTAGTGCTGAAAATCATGCCCGTGTGCATGCCACTCAGCCCCTCACCACCCAACTCTCATTGCTCTCTGTTACAATATAGCTTCCCTCCATCAGCGCAGCCTGTAGTGAATGCTAATTTAGCAGCAAGTACATAAAAATTATTGACAGTGCTAAGACCCTCCTCCTGGCTCTGATTGGTTGTTGTTGGTCAGGAGCGTAGCATTTCTTGAGATCGATCTTTTCACAGATAATCTGTTTCATTTTATACTGTCATGACATGGTGACAGTTTTAACAAATATGTCAAATATGCAGCTTTATGGGGGGGTAGCGCAAGTATCATTTCAAAGCTGAATTTGTTGGGACGTCTTATGCTGCTGGTGTGGGCTGCCCTTTACACAGCCTGGCATACACAGTGCTCACATATCTGGAAGCAATTGATATGAAAATGGAAATCAGCGTATTACAGCATAATGTGAGGAGTTTCTCACAAATATGAGGCAGCTGTAGAATGTGATTGACCTGGGCGTCCTGGAAGGTGACGGTGTACCAATGTGCCGATAACGCCGACTAATGGATCCACATGGTATCATCTGTGTTTTTTATCTTAGCTGTTTTGAATGAGTGACTAACTGATTACATCATTGATACCACCATCTATCCCATGCAAGTGGAGTCATTTACATAACCATTGCTTTCCCTAATTATGCTGAAGTTGGAGCGTTCCTCCTGCACCCAGCTCAGGAGACGACATATGACACAGAATTTGATCAGTATTTACAGTCAAGCTAAACATCCACACATCACAAACTGTGCTGTAAACAATCTTTAATCAGAGTGGATACTTCAGTCCAGGTGTGATTTGTTTCACTTTGTGAATAGAGTTGCTGAAATAAATTAACTTTATTAATATATTAACTTTATTTGTAAATAAGTTTTCAAAGTTAATTTATGTATAGTCAATAACTTTGAATATTGTTTAATAGTATAGCATAGATCATGGCATGAGCTGTCTGTGGGGATGATTTTATTGAATTAACCATCACCAACAATTAACAATTTTCAGACAAATTCATTTCTTTGTTTCTTTTTCCTCTCCTTTTTTCTCAGCTTTTGAGCGAAAATGCTTCAGTTTCCAGTCTGGGGATCCAGTTGCCATCGTGGTTCTTTTTATGACCCACCGGGTGAAAAGCTAATGCTTCATCTGAATGTTCCTTTTCTTCTGGCTGTTTCCTTCTGAAGGACTTCAATCTCTTGATTTATTGTCAATGGCTTCAGGATTAGGATGGCTATGCAATTAAAAGAAAACTCTTCGGTGAAAGAAGATTTAGTTCATTCAGAGGACGGATGTCTTACTGTAGTGAACTACTTGATCCGGGGGTTTCCCTTATAGACATCTGAAGTAAAAGATTCAGATTTTAGGTAGTGAGTAATCCCATTAAAGGCAGGTTAACTGCTGTAGTTAAGGGGAGATGGTTAAAATGCCCTGATTTGCTTGTTAATTGGTGCTCTTTCAAAGTAAGTAGGCTCAGTTTAAAGGTTTTGTTCCTCTCACTTCAAGCCACCTGGGAGCTTTGTTCATGTCTGCTGCTGTGCTTTCTTTTCAGTTGAGCGCATATGGTAAATAAATCAAAGATCTTTGGAAACAATAAGCAGATTTATCTTGCAGTTCTGCTCTGGTGAATAATAATAGTGTGCAGCTCTGTAGCGGCCTTTTCCTTTTCTTGTGTTTAGAAGATTAAACTCCGGAGATTAAGATTCATTTCGATTGATTCAGTTGTTGCTTTCTGTTACTTTTACATCTCCATATTTAAGGAAGGCAGTGAAGAGATTTCAGTTTTCTCTTAAACCCTTTGGTATTGCCTATCAATTTGAAAAAGAATACATGTTGATTTTTGCACTTATTTAGAAAGAGACTGTGAGAGAGAAGTTTTAGAAATTAAAGAGGCAGAATTATGTAAAATTGAATTTTTTGTGGATTGCATCACATTATATTGTTATTCCCTCATCAGAAACATACCTGGCATGTTGACTTGATTCTTTTGTGCATGTTTAATTAATCTTTTAATATCCATGACAACCATTCAGCTGTGCAAAAACGCCTGGTTGGACCAAGTGCTGGCTTTGAGGATGCAGCTTCTCCTCAGAGTTACAGTTTCCAAGTTTCCACCTCACAGAGCAGCCCTCCCCCACTCAGCTCCTTCAGACTAGCCAGCAGCAATTAGCAAACACCTGGTGGAACTGCTGAAGTCATTATAGGAGCTACTTCTCAGTACAAAGCTGATAAAAATGTTATTAAAGGGACTTCAATCTCTCTTGCTTAACACAGGAGCCATGTTGTGATGACTTCCTGAAGGCGGAGTTTCAGAACGAGCAGGAGTTTTTAAAGAGACAGAAGCCCAATTTCAAGGTGTTAAATAATTTTCTCAAGTCATATTTAATATATATAACATTTTCATAAATAACGAGTAGATATCGCTTAAACAGTCCAGCAGCAGTCAGATGAAATATTTTTATATACCAACACTAGAAATTCATATATATATATATATATATATATATATATATATATATATAATTTAACATTGTGCTTTTTTTTGTGTCAACCAAATCAGTACAGTGTTCAGTTCACATGACATGGCCAATCACTTTTGCACTGCAGAAGGGGTACAGATGGTACCTCCAGGTCCCAGAGTCAAAAACTGCTGATTTTAGAGGAATGTCATGGCTAATTAATAGCAGCTGTAAATGGGAGTGCTTCCCTCCTGCACAGACTGATACCCGCCACCATTTGCCTGACTCGCCAGAAGGGATGCTTGCCCCTGCACATCCGGAGCTGCTGAGCATTATGGAAATTTCCGGCACAACCTGCTCAAATGCAGGATTAGTTTGTGATCTCTCAGTGAGGACAGCCTCCGTTTTCATGTGACAGCGCCTTAATCCTCTCCTCCCTTTGCAACTGGAGTTCAACTGGGCTCTAATGACACTGAAGGTGAGTCGGAGGAAAACATGGGAGATAGAGGGCATGGAAAGCCGAAACCTCACCCAGCTGCACAGACGGATGACAGGCCCTAAAACATTTACTGCTTGTATTAAGGAGGGATAGAAGAACTTGAGATAAGACCAACATTTTACTGAACTGAGCCAAAAAACAGAAACAGCCAAATATTGGTATAATAATGCAAGTTTTGCCATCTCACAGACAAATAAACTTCGCACTTGATCTTGAAGATATTTTAACAACCAAAAACAATAAGAAGAAAGGAGGCAAAAACCACACAAAGCCACAACTTTACATAAAATAAATCATTAAGTATTTGTAGAAAAAATTGCAGTTAACAAAAAAATGTAACCATCAAAATGGAAAATATGGAGCTCATTTTAGGCATTAGCTTAACCTGAGCTAATGAGTCAGGGTTAGGGTTAGCACAAATTTGTGCTAAGTATATAGCAAGCAAGATGCTAAGTTTATACCAACGGAAAAACAAAATCTTTTATAATCTGGCATTGCGAGGAAGTCGGTTTCTTACTGACAGCCGTCTATCTCAATAAGCAGAAAAAGAGTCTGTTGGAGATTAACTACTCAGCTGATCAAGTGATCCAGCCCAGTTTTTGGTTCATCGTGCTCTGCAGCCGTTAAACACATTTTAATTTGATGCCTCAACGATGAGCTTGATTTGCCCTGCAGGGGACTGAATCTGATAGTCCAAACAGATGAAGAGAAGCTCAGAGCATTACCAGGTACACATCACTTAGTATGTAAAGGGCATACCTACGGGATCTGCAAAGCAATTTTCCAATGTTATGATATTCCTTCCCCTCTTATCCCTTCCTTCTGCTGAAGGGGAAACAGGCCCTGTGGTTCAGCAGGGTGTGTGTGTGTGTGTGGGGGGGGGGTGATATAAATAGGGCATGGTTTTATTTCTCTCTCATAAACATGTAGATTGATTAGGGTCATTTTCTGCTAGCCTGCTTCCATCCACCCAAGCCTTTCCCTCCATTAGTGATGAAAACCTAGATTTATTGCCACGTCTGTCACTTCTGCGCCATATTTCACAGGCCCGTCGCGTGGCTGTTTTTATGCAGATGAGCACTGGGGGAAAAAGGCATATTAAAGGTGTGTGTCTCTGTGTCCACAGGAGCGCGTACAGGTTGCCAATGGGATTCTGTCAATCAGTCGGCTAACCCTGTCCGACACCGGAATGTACCAGTGTGTGGCTGGGAATAAGCACGGCGAGGTCTACTCCAACGCAGAGCTCCGAGTCATAGGTGAGGCTCAGCGTCTCTGTGGCCTAGAGAGACACAAGATATGATATGGGGGACAACTGTGATGGCTACAGCTCTGTAATATTCTTTAAAAAAAAAAGAACAAAAAAATCTATAAAATGTATTTATTGGTTACATTTATTTTATGCAGACAGTACAAGCAACCAAATGAAAGTGGCTGCGTTTCCATTTCTAAAGGCCTTCGTCAATATGCTGCTGCTGCCAAGAAAACACAAGTTCACAATTGAAAGAATAAGTTAGGTTAAAATCACATGTGAATAAGCTTGTTCACATGTTAAGTCATTAAAAATCACGGCAGAGACGGATGTAAACAGTTACATGAGATATAGTCATAATTCATTCATGGCGCTAGCACTCTTCATCTATCAGCCAATCAGAGGAGACGTCAGCATTTTATTCAGCAGTTGGAACGACAAGCCCCGTCTACTTGGGAGCGACTTGCGGCGTTTTGGGGAAATTGTAGTTGACAATTTTATGGATTCAACATGTTTGAATAACACAACTTTTTATGAACTGTGATGCTGTGAGAGTTCTGGTGGAGCCAGCTGCACATTGTCCAGAAAACAACAGAACAAACCATCATCCTCCCACCACTTCCTGTCGTCTCCTTCAGTGTTTTCGCCAGTAGTGACGTCCGGTTGTTGATCATGACTCATGTGATGCGACAAAAGTTTTTCCATTGCAGTTTGGCGAACTATGTCTATTTTGATACGACCAAAACAATCATCTCATCCTAGCTCAAAACTTATTGAAAAACGTGAGTCTGAGCAAATTTATTTTTGTAATTTCAATTTGTGCAATTTTATGGTTTTAAAATAAAACCATACAATTTTTTTGGTCACCAGTAGGACCATCCTGCTGCAAAGAAGTCTCAGTGTCTAGAATAAATATTTTGTATCAGAGATGTCATCAAACTTTCCCTCTTCTGTATCTGCAGTTTGATTTGTCTCCCTCCCTGTACGCCATGCTATCAGAAGACTCCCCACCTTTCTGACCACTAATTGAAAAGCATTAATTATAAGATGTATGTGTCTGACTGACAGTGATGTACATCAGATTTGTTCAGCTGAGAAGTCTTGGCCTATCTGCCTTGTCATGATTGTCAGTCTTCAATCTCAGCTTCTGTTTCTCCTTCAACGTGTCACATCCAGATCATGTTCATGCAAAACTCTCTGGTCAAAGGAAAGAAGTGCTGGTTGTTTGAGATGGTAGCATAGCTACAAATCAGACTTAAAACAAAGAGGGAGAATCACATGCTGTCTGACAGAAAATAATACTAATAAACCAACATGAAACGCCACATCAGATGCCTGATTGCTAATTATGCAATCTCATCTCTTTGGTGGGAAATTATGCTTCTTAATGAGCTCATTTTGAAAAAAAAAAAAAAAAAACAGCCCGCAGTGTGGCATGTTTAATAGGAGATAAATGGTCAGAGATAAATTAGACAAAAGAAAGTCTTCACAGAGATGGTTTAACAGACAATTGTTGCAATTCGTTTCTCTCAGCTGTTGCCCCGGATTTTTCTCACAATCAACTGAAGAGTCAGACGCTGGTGAAAGTGGGAGGAGACATCCTCATGGAGTGCAAGCCCAAGATGTCTCCTTGGGGCGTGATCTCATGGCGGAAGGGCACCGAACCCCTGCAGGGGAGCAGCAGGTAAGTCATTGTTTCACGTGGTTTGGTTGCTTCTGTCTCTCTGCCAGCACTGCTGGAGATTTCCCCTGGTTTACCATTAGCAAGGCTGAGATTCTTGAAGTACTCTGCTGGGTGTGTGGATCTGTGTTTGAACAAACTGAAGATGGCCTAACAGACGAACATGAAGCTGCTTAGGGTTGGAAAGTGGAAGGAAAGTATTTCTATGCATTCTGTTCAACCCCTCAAGTCACCTTGTAGAACCACTTTTCTCCACAATTACAGATAAAACTCTTTAACATCAGTTCTCAGGTAACTCCACAGATTCTCAGTTGGTCTAACTCTTCACGATGTTTTTATTGAAACTGTTCTGTAGAGTTTGGCTGATTGTCCATCTTGATGGTAAAGCTGCGGTTTTAAGTCTTTTGCTGCTTCTAACAGAATTTCCACCAGGAAGTGCCCGTCTTGCTATCAGATACCATCAGTTTCTCCTGTCTTCTATAAAGGAAGGCATCTTCTACAGGAAAATGTTGCTGCCACCATGTTTTACTGTGGGAACGACAAGCTTAGGATGATGTTCAATGTTAGTTTTTTGCTGTGACCCCTACATGGCTTCTTATGCCTTTGTTTCAACACTTTCCAACTCTTCCATAAAAGTCTGATTGGTCTAGTGACAAGTAGATACTTGTCTACTTGTCACTAGACAAGTATCTTCTAGATACTTGTCTATTGAGTAGAGCAACATACCTAAGCTGTAGATCTGTGTAGTTCCTCCAGATTCAAGGCATCCATACTTGGGGCATACATTGTGTGGAAGTCAGTGTGCAGTCAAGGTGGGCATCTGCCAGACACGTGTAAGCATAGGTACATCTTTACAACCATGCACTCAGTATGGGAAGCAGTGCTCACATCCAACTTTTTTGTATGCGACACAGAGCTGATGAGGGCAAGTCGGCACAATCAACCAGACTGCCACTTTGCAGCAATAGCATTTGTGCAGCGGAGAAGAAACAGTTCTAGATGCCCAACTAACTAAACAAACTTGCATGTTTCCATTAGTATTGTGAGAATTGAAGGAATTTGCCATGAGAAAGTGTAGGAAATCAGTACTTTCAGCTATGAAATCTCAACCGTCTGTGGTTGAGATTTCAACCATGGACTGCTTGTCCATACTGCTCGAAGAATATATACAGTCTGTCCTTGTATGTACCAAAGGCTCTCTCATACTCAGGTCTACTTCACACCATGGAGGTTTGTGTGTATTCAAGGCAGAATCAATGAGTACTCCAAGCAGACGTCCACCAGACATGCCTGCACATAGGCCAATCTTTATGACCATGTACTGTCGCACAGTAAGCTTGTTCGCCGTAACAGTGTTCACATCAAAGTATTTAGTATGCCACACAGAGGTGATAAGGTTTTTAGTTGGAACCATCTTGAGGACAAAATGTAGGCGATCAGTTTACTCAATGATAAAATCTCAGCCATCAGTGAATAGTGAGATTCTTAATGCTGTGCATGTCCAGTTGGTGAGTTTAGGTAGACAGACATATTTTGGTAGGTTTGGAGTTGTCTCATACTTTTTGTATGTTAGGATGTTGTGTTGACCAGTGCAGAGTGAGATGTTCAAGCATAATACATTCGCTGGTCTTCACAATTCACAGCTTCCTCTAACAACAAAACTTTGAAATTCAGTCCCAATCTCTACCAATTAGGTGACTTCTGAATGTAATTATTCTGAATGTACTGTACTTTATTGAAGGGTATCAAATACACTCCACAGTTTATACTATTTATTGTTTTCTCTACTACCTAAAACCCTGAATTTCTTTGTTTGAAACCATCCCAGTGCAGGCTGCAGGTCAAATCCTCAGAAGGATTTTATATTTACTTTCTTCTAAAAATGTAAACATGCCATCCTTACCCTAATAACTTAGTTTATCAGTACTGCCTGGAAATACCGTCAATAAAAACTATAAAACAGAAGGAAGAAATGTCAGTAATGGTGGAGCCATAGTTGGAATGAATGTCTGGTAAAGCAGCTGTTCATGGATCATATAGCTGGTATGAATGGAACAGTGTTACTAATACATCACTATCACTTTCTACACACACTACGCAGAAGGCTGTCGAATGTCACACTTGTAAGCTGGTTGGACAAACTGTCACACACTCACCTGTATCACTGCAAAGAAGAAAAGTGCTGACCTGGAGTTCTACGACCACAATGAGGAACGCAACGTTCCCTCTCAATCTGGACCAGTTTGTTTCCTGTTGCACTCACAAAAGAGAAGCGATGTTCATCAGAGGTTACAATCAATACAACAGTCCTGTTCTGATCTCCACTAGGACTTTTGTGTGTGTGTAGTTTGTGTGTTTTCTCCTTGCATGCATGAGTTTTCCTGACCACACTGTAGCTGTAGCTTTTTACTGCTTTGGACGGGTATAGAAAACAAAGAGATAGAAATACAAAGTTTGTAAAATTAGCTACATAAGATGGGAGTTTTGCCAATAGAGAAGTTAATATAGCAAAGTTATGAATGGGCTCTTTACTGGTATGATGCTGTAATTGAAACCAGAAGTTTACATACACTGAATAAAAAGACACATTCACCTTTTTTCTGTCTGAAGTTAAATCAGAGTTAAATCTTGTTTTAGGTAAGTTAGAAAATAAGTTCTATCTACTAATAAATACTACAATAATGAGAGAATATGTGAGAGACTTATTCATTAGGAGCTTCAAAATCAGAAGTTTATAGGTGGTCTAATAAATTAAGCCAGTTATTTTCCTGTTTGCACAAGTTCTCTTACACAGACTCTACGTTACCTTCTCAGTAAACTGGTTTGTGTTTTATACAATATTCTAGATCTTAAAATTCCAATATTCTGATGACAGAGATATGAATTACTTTGCTGAGTTATTTTGATATAAGGTTCCAAACCAGGAAACACATGCAGGTGTTTTAAATTCATATACCCATGGTACATTTCAAAATGATTTAGTGAAATGTAACACAAGATATATTATAAAATCAATACGAGGCTGAAATGCCAATGCAGCCAGGGAACAACAAAGCAATATTTTTTATCTGTTTCATCACTACAGTGGCCACCGTGTTGTTGCTTTAGCAAACAGAGTTCTTTAATAGGAATGGTTTTAACTTTGTAATATGACACCTTTCTTGAATTGCTGTGTAATGCTTAAACTTAACTTGGGGGTGTTTTCAAAGAGTCTAGCAGTGCATTTTGAAGTGCAGTGAAATTCTTCATTCTATCTCCAGAGGAATTTCAAGGCACTCCTCACATGTGGTAGCAGCCGGCTGAGAGGAAGAGAACAGCGTGAGGCCTAACTGAGTAATGGATAATGGGATCCACTGAGTTTATCAGCAGCTCTTTGGTGGGGGCCAAACAGACCAGCTGCTGAGTAAATTCAAAGTGCTAATCAAGTAGTTTTCACCTCAGTGGGGAGGGTGGAGGCTCCAGGAATCAAATGAGTCCACTCCTGACACGCTGCCAAGCTTTAGAGGAGCAGAGGGCGATCCCACAGTCCGACCTTGCGTGACCTCGGCGATGTGATTGTCTGCTTCACGTAACGTTGGAGCGTGTCTGTCTGGGTGAAGTGTGAAGTCTGGCCCTGAAGCGTCACTGCTGGCAGGGAGGGGTCACCCAGTGGGTGTCAGCACCCGAGCGCGGCTTTGCTCCGACAGCAGGGATGTGTGCTCAGCGTCTTGCCAAGGTTTTGCATATACACAAAGCAGTGTTGTTGCTTGTCAAACAAAAGTGGAAGGGGGATTTGCATAGTGGTTTCGGTCCTGGTGCCCTTCAGTTGCCCTGTGCCACTTCAATCACGCTGCACTCAGACCTTTTTGAATCTATTGATTTGAGTTTATTGTTCAGAGTGATTTCAAATGTCTGGCACTGGAGTGTTAAACAGCCGTAGCGACAGAGTGATTAACCAATCAGAGTTGTTGTTAATGGTGCTTTGGCGGAATTTATTTTCATCAAGTTCATCTGCATCTTGCATTTTTTGTCTACTGTTAATATACTGTTGGAAAGTCTTAAAAAGCTCAGAATTTATTATTATTCATAGCTGGATACTCAGGATAAAAAGGAAAAATATTTGTAATTTTTTTAGAGCTTTCAGCATGTTTCATGTTGCCAGACAAGTTCTAGTTAAGTGAGTTCAGGTCGGGGTGTGGCTGGAGAAATTACTCCAAAACTTATGGTTATTTACAATCATTTCCAGAGTTACCAATGGGAGAAATGATGACCTCTAATAGGGCCAGCTTGGTTTTTGATTTCCTCCATCCATTCAGTTCTTTGTCTTTGCTTTCAAAGGTTTAAAACAGGAAGGTGAATGAATACTATTTACATTTTTGTAAACCTTCCTACCATGAAGTCTCATTAATTAAGAACATTAGAAGTTTGTATGACTCTGCATGAGAGAGCAGTCACATTTTAAAGCAATATGTAATGATATCTTAAAACAAAGATCAACTTTAGCATATTTTAACACCTTCTTGATTTTCTGCTTTTATTTTGTTGGTTTGAATGTCAGTTTGTAGATCTGTAATCAGTTTGTTGCCCTTGAATAAATGATCTGAGTCTCAGACTACCTAGTAGGCTGCTCCTAAATTAAAGAGAGAATCACAGCTTCACAATCACAACTGTCCACACTGGTTCATATTGAAATGTTTTCTATCCCAGAGGCTGTAGCCAGCCAGGAATTAGAAAAGCCGTTTATGTAGCTTGAAAACACGTGTCAGCTCCTTTAAATGTGCTGATTGCGTCTCTCCTTGTCTCTCTTCCCTATTATCTGCTTCTCTGCTCATCCGCGACATATGCACACTTGTGCCACGCTGTTGTGCACATCACAAGGAAAAATGCTCAGCATCTGCTGCGGTAATCATTGGACCAATCTGCCTTTTAAACGCACTCTCAGTAAAATCTGTCCTGGCTTTGGGCTCACTACGGCGTTAGTCATATCATGCTGTCTGAAATTGTGACATTACTTCTGCTTTTTGCATTTTGACACATGGATTTGATTTACCAATTTTCTTGTTTTTGTGTCATGGCATAATTTTTGAAATGATGTGAGATGTTTGTGTTGCACAGGAGTTGAATCCTCATGAAATTCATCAGGTCAAAATGAGGTGTTCATGAACTGGTTCTGCTTGGTTCATCTGAGTTATTGAACTGCTTTGAAAGGGGCAGTATTATGCAAAATTGACCTTTCTGAGCTTTGCATCATGTTATAATGCAATAAAGTTATATATGTTATTTCCTTTTTATAGCACAATCAAGAAGCTATGTTAACTTCAGTTACAGAAAATGCTATACATATATATGTAAATATTTGTCTTAAATTAAAATTTACTTCCTAATTTAATACTTCTGAATACTGTTCACAGTACCACGGACAGCTGTGATGCTATACGCCTGTATAAACCTCCTCAGTTCCATCGATTTTCATGACCTTGTTGAACTGCTTGTAGCAACTGTTCCAGATATTTTATCTATTTACTCTGCAGTATTTTAGAAGCAGACCTGCCTCCACATCTAGAAGATAAAAGGAGGCACAAAGTCAAGTCTCGACCCACTTTGTTCTCTCGAATGGCTTGATGTAACACAGAGCGTTTGGCTTCAGCCTCGGTTAGTTTTTGGTTTGTTAGTTGTTGTTTTTTCTTACCAGGAGCGGTAAATCATACACCACCAATCTGTTGTGCTGCAAATTTCCAGTTAAGTTTGGAAGACTCCCTGCCCACCCGCAGCCTCTCCCCCATGCTTCACGCAGCTATTGTAAGCTCAGCCCACCGTCCAGATGATTACGCTGCAAATGATGGAGCCAAATAAACATTTTTTTTCTTACTCATTAGCTGTGTGATATAAGTTTTGAATCGCGTTTCTGCACGTACTGTGTACGACCCCGATGAAATAATTACGCTTGTGTGCATGAGGAGTTGCGTGCGTGCCTGTATGAGCCGGTCTGCACGGCTACACAACTGTGCAGAAAGGTGCAAAATCATTAGAGGTAGCTGTGAACCCCTTTTGTTGAAGATTAATTGCCTTAATTGCGTTAGCACTCCAGAGTGGCTCCAGCAGAAAGGGAACCTGTGTCACCAGCTGGATAATCCATCTTCACAGCAGCAGCCTCGTTTTTCTTTTTTTTTGGTAGGACACCGGCAGAAGGAGGGTATGTTTTATCTACCCCATACAACCCTGCAGGGACGAGGTTTAGATGACATCAGCTGGAACAAAGCAGCTGAGAGCGCAGAGCAGAGCAGGTCTTGCTGATCAGGATGGGAGCGGGCTCTGCCACCTACACACACCAGCCTGCAACAGCATTTGAATATGTCACTACTGAGGAGAAATGGAGTGTGTCAGGTTGCTCACGGCAGGCGAGTTCAATCAGCTGTTGTTTCACAAGCTGCAGCTTTGAGTCTGCATTGCTGCATTAAACACAGGGACGGATACTCCATGCTTCTTTCCTATGACAAACATCTGGGTTGGACCTTTGAGTCTGTTCATGTCGGCTTCATCCAAGTTTCACACCCCCAACACAGAAGGTACAAGTACACTGCAAAAACACAAAATCCTATTTATGACCAACCCTGTCACAGTAAGCAATTAATCAGTTAATTGTGTGATAAATTAATCTGATGTTGGGCAATTTATTTACGGTTTCTGATGTTTGTGGTTTTTATTTTCATTTTATTTCTTGCTTTTGGTTGATGTGTTTTATTTTAAATATTTAAAATGTCTTCCTGTTCCATCAGTACAAAACTAAAGTTTATTACTCTTTCAGAAGGCAAACTTGCATTATCATTAAATTGACTGGAAATCATCTCAAAACAACAATATTTTCATTTGTTATGATAATTACTGTTACCATGACAAACCTACTTATGACGAGGTATTTTTCCATATATGAAACAATCTGCCAGTGGAAATGATATCAATCAATCAATCAAATTTTATTTGTATAGCACATTTCAGCAGCAAGGCATTTCAAAGTGCTTCACATCATATCA
>CAEFZX010021358.1:0-64207 GCA_903066825.1 Alfaro cultratus
GATATTTGTGGCCGTGATGGCGATTTAAAAATAAGAGTTTTTGTGAAATTGGCTCTGTTTCTCACACTCTAAGTCACATGATCTTAGAGGGTGAGGATTTTTCACTGAATATTTTTGTTATGTTTTTGCATATTATGTGAGCCTGGTAAGTTCAAATCCCACCAGAAGTAATAGCAATCATGCCGGGAATTTTCTGCACGTTTTGATACCACATTTTTGTATGGGCATGCACCGGTTCGGGCTGCATTAACGGTCACGGAAGAAACTTAAACTATAATAATAATAAAGAGACACTTATTGGGTGTAGAGTAATAGTTCCTGCCATTGCATGGCAGGCCCTAATAATACTGAGGCTCTGCAGTGTGTTTAATGGCTACAGTTTTTCTTTTATCTATACTGTGGTTTCAGTGCATATCTAATCCTACAATGAACCTTGAAATGTTGGTTTATTTTTACGTTTACCTTAAAATGTTCACATAGATTTGTGAACATTCTATGTTACAAGTTTGTTACGTATTCTAGAGCATCACCCATTTTTTTAATCATGCAAAAATGTATTCTTATCTTTCTAGAAATGTAAAGTAAGTAAAGCTCAAAAGTTAAACTATAGCAGGTATTAAGCACAGTAATTAATGCCTTGTTGATGACAGTTTGGCTACATGTGAGAGCAGATATGTGCATCAAGTCACTGAATTTGACCTTGCCTTAAGGTAACAATAGAGGAGGAAATGAGGATAAATATCCCTCACCTCCTCCCCATCCCCCTTCTCTTTTTACGATCATGAGGTTCAGATAGGGTCAGACCCACCACATCTTCTGCAACCACAGCAGTGGCAGAGCAAATAAAGGAAGCAGTAGATGAGCAGTGGGAGGTGGAGAGGTAAATGTTGCTGCTCTCCAAGGAGTCGGACGCTGACATTGTTTTGTTTTGTGGAAAGAAAAACAAGGAGTAGGACATTTGCATCTATAAAGGCACATGATGATGAGGGACTAACGGGCAAGTGCAGTGAGTGAGTATGTGTGTGCCTGAAATGAGATTAAAACCTTTATCTACAATACTATTATACAGTGAATCCAGTATAGTAGTATGTCCTTGAAGGGCTGACGCTCAATAATTCGACAGATGAACATTACATATGTTATCGTATTTCTGCCTCAGGAGGAATACAATGATTTAAAGTGGGCGGAAGCAAATCTTTTTTTCTTCCAAGCGTCCCAGTTGTCTCATTCATTTTATAAATTATCCTCTCATGGCAGCTGGCGTAACTCACACTCTTAGCTACCACTTGGCGCCCTCCTCCCATTCACACATCCCCAGTTCAATTCTAAGCCACTTTTGTCTTTTTCCCATACACTTGTAGATTGTTTTGATCTCTTAATAGTGCCTATATGTGGACAGGTAGATCCAGCTTGCAATTAGTGGACAAGCTAATTATTTAAATATTTTAGATATTTAAATTATTAAATACTAAGTATTTTAATAATTAAATGTAGCCTGAATTCAAACCTTATAGTTTCACATAAAATGAAATCTTCAGTTAAACAGGGAGTTGATGTCTGCTGTTCGTTTTTACTGTGCTCTTCTAGGCTTGATAAGATCAGCAGACATAAATCTCTCAGCTTTAATGTTCAGCTCTCTTTTATTCCCATCACTTAGTAGTTCACATGTTTTACCACTGAGATCTTTGTTCCAATGGTGTAAAATCTGATAGAAGCGCTTGTTAAAAAAAAAAAAAAAGTGGCATAGAGTTTTTGCCTGTTTCTGCGACTTTACTGAACTTGTAAAATTATGATTAAGCTTACTCCTGGAAGGCTGAGTCATATGTATCCCAATGATTCTGAGTTTAGCGCAAGTGCAGGCATTAATATCTCAGCAAGTTGGCCTGCAAAGTTGTGTGACATGATTTGCAATAAACACAGACAGCTACACAATGGCAGACATTTTGTCATTTGGGGTCATCTTGGTTTTGCTGTATTTTCTCAACAGCACAAAAACATATACACTCTGCCATTGGGCCACTTTGTTGATTTTCCTAATAGCTCAGAAAACACTCAGTCACTGTTGTCAGTTTTTACCAACGATGAGTTCAGTTCTTGAAACCAGTAATGCCTCCTAATCAATCAGTAACTAGCAGTTTTCTGAAGTCGCACTTTAAGAGACTTCAATGCTTCGCTTGAATCGTCACTGCAAAAAAGGATAACTTCATCCATCAGCCGTCAGTTTGTAATCTTAAGTTCATGTGCACTTACATACTGCACCGAGATAATAATGTGATGAAACTGAATAGTTTCAGAAAGGAAGGTTGTTTTGTATTTACTCAAATTTTTCATCTTCTATACCATTTTTGAAGATCTGAAAAGTGTGACCAAAAAATTGCTAAAGACTCAGAAACTTTAGTAAAGCAAGTTTTAATCAGTCATTTTCTATCTAGAAGTGTTTTTATTTAAAATAAACGTGAACTTTTATTCTTCTCCATAGTCATACATATGGAAAGATTTTTCTTGAGGATAATGTAACACTCTGAATACAGATTATTATTATTATTTTTATTGCATGCATGTCTTTTGGAAATATCAGCTGTTTGTCTTTTATTTTATTTGTTGTACAGTTTCTGCATGTCTGGGAAAGGCAGGGTTTTTTGTTGTGTGGTTACAGTGGGAAATCTTTAAATGATGACTTTTGGTTGACTTGGTTCTCTATATTATTAACCTTTGTTAGGATACATCTGAAAATTTAAGTTTGACCTTCCTATTAAACAACTAAAAAGATTAGACCATTGTAATTCAAGACATCACTGAATTCTGCCTCAGAGCAACCAATTGAAAACTCCTTATAGAAATACAACTAACACATTGACTTGCCATGATGGGATAGGCAGGAGTGTAACTAATGGCATTAACACATCCGTGGTCAGAGAGACAGCATCACAATACCTTAGCTGCAAGCTCCACACAGAAACCCAACATGGCCATTCTTGATGTTTTATTCACTCTCCGTATGTCTCCAGAGGGGCCTGTGTTCAGTCTGATAACTTTTTGATGTGACTTCAGGCGGTTTTTGCTCAATGACTGCTGTAGGCTAGTGGCTGTTATTTGCACAGAAATAATTGAATTTGACTGAAATACCCATTGGTATGTTAAAACATTGATAAAATATATTTGGAGTTAATCAAAAAAGCAAATTTGAATATAAGTGAAATGTTCATTGCTATGAATATGTGAGGATGACAGTACCAATTATGAGGGTGCTTATTCCTTGTCTGAATGGATTACACTTATTGAAACATATGATTGTGTATGTTAACTACTGTTATATATCTTTGGATCTTATAAATCAGCTATGTATGTCAGCTATGTTGTAAACAAAAAGTCCAGTTAAGGACTTTTTTGTTTACAACAAAGGATAAACATATTCAAAGTATCTATTTTTTTTGTTGTTGAAAGCATTTATTTTAATCTTGCCATTTTTAATCTCTTACTCTGAACTTAGAGACCTCAAATACTGTATTAATAATGTATTTCAGGTGGGTGTGGCGTAGATATAAAGTGCAACATTCATGCCATGAACAGCACATTATTATCATGTAAAACATGTTCTTTCTGAAAGCATGTTGATGAACCAATCATTGCTGAAACAAAAAATCTGGATTGTTCTGACTAAAGATGCATTGACCAGTCTTTTTCTAGCTGATTGTAGATTTCTGGCTGTTTCAGGACAAGTTGTTTACATAACTTTGAAGAAAAGACAGTCATCTGTTTTGAAAGTCATAGCAAGGAAACTACATGAGCACCACCCATCTCTCTTATTAGGCAAATCCTTTTTTTGTTTTTGTTTAAAAAAAAAAAAAAAAAAAAGCTGCTGCTTAAGTCTGCAGGATCAAAGCATCCATCCCTGACCTTAATCTGATTTTCCACATACTCAAATTAAAAAGCAACAAAGAATTTGAAAAAAGCAGGAATTCATTGTGATTTTATATGAGCAGAGGAAGAACACCAACACTTTTCAGTATTTGACCTGCTGATTTCCAGTAAGAAATGATCAATAGAAAATTGATCAAGTTTCATTTCTGGATAATAGACTGATGCGTCACCAAATCGGACCTTAGAAGGTCACGATAAGCAACAACTACTGCCTGATTCACCACATTAAATAGTACAGTGCTGTTTCTTGTACTGCGTTGTTCAGAAAGATCAAATCTAGCGGTAGGTGCACAAACACACAGGACATTATATTAATCTATTTCTGAAGCCATGTTAAACTCCATGTTTCCTTGAACCTGCTATTAGTTGGTTCAATTTGATTATCCACACACATGGCAACAACTTGGGGCGTGCTGTGGTGGCGCAGGGGTTTAGCACGCCCCACGTTTGGAGGCCTTAGTCCTCGACGCGGACGTCGCGGGTTCGACTCCCGGTCCCGGCGACCTTTGCCGCATGTCTTCCCCCTCTCCTTCCCCCTTCCTGTCAGCCTACTGTCGCGGAAAATGCGAGCCACTAGCGCCGCAAAAAGCTCTTCGGAGAAAAAAAATTAATAAATAAAATTTAAAAAAAAAAGAACAACTTAAAAGATGTTTGACTTCAAATCATCTGACACCTTGAAATAGACCTGTCACTTTAAGGACCTCCTACACTTTCTGACTCTCCCCCTTCAGCACATCATCCCCACACTGCTTCTCCATGCTGTCCTTTCATGCTGTTGAAAACCGCTGTAGTTTGTTTAATAAGCTCAGCAGAGGCGCAGTTCCAACAGGTGTTTGCTAATTGCTGCTACCGCTAGTCTGGGGAGCTGTGTGTGAGTTGAGGGAGTGTGAATTTATGTGCAGCAGGAAAAGGACTGGTGACTCTAAATAAAATATGTTTGCATCTTTAAAAAATTCTTCACATCAGACCAGACACCACAGAAATACTATAGTTAATGACACCTGTCAGTCTCGATTGAAACGCTTAGTCCCTTATTCACCACATTAATTACTACTATGCTATTTCCTGCATGTGAATTGTCCAGTATATGTCCAGTGCTACATAAGGCAAATATTCAAATGCAGAACTTCCATCCTTCCAGGAACTACTGTGTTTAACACCATGAGTTATTTTCAAAGCCACTATGGTCTTCTTGTGTTTTCTTCAACCCTTGCTCCCTCTCAACCCCTGTTCCATGTCCCTGTGGTCATTTGTATTCATCCACTTTCATTTGCTGTCACCAGTTACAACGTGCTCTGAGTTCCCCTCTCGCTTGGCAAGCTGTTCTGCTACTTTTCCATCCTCGCCCCCCTTGGTCCCCTTCAGTTCTTTCCCCCGCCCTGCTCATTTTCTCTTATCATGGCTGGCTGGTTCGTCACAGCACTGTGTCACTCACTAAATAACAACTCTCACCGTCCTCTAAAACAAGCACGACTGAACCTGAGACACCATTCAGCACACAAAGAGATTTTGGTGGATCCTTTGCATCAATCCCCGTCAGGCTCTTTATCGTTTCTTTATTTTCTCCTGGCAGTGAAGTCTGAAAGTTCCTGAAGGTTTTAGCTTAATGGGTGATTATTCAGTCTTGATGCACACTCACTTTGAGTGGTCATACTTTACATTAGTAATAGTGTTTCTTTCCCTTCTCTGTCAATTCATGGATGGCTTACAGATTTGGCTAATTAGGTAGAAAGCTGGAAATTTACATTCTAAAATACCGTTTTGGAAATCAGAGCAACAAATGATGCCATAACTGCTAAATAATTATTTTGGTAGACATGAACCTCTTTGCACATCTGCCAAAATGCATATGTTCAGAGATGAAGGGTGTGACCTTTAACTGTCAATGGGCGAGGGACAACACCACTGTCCCTCTGAGGGCTGGGTACTGCTGCTCCAGCCAAAAATCTGTCCAAAAAATATTCTCGTTGGGCTAGAGGTACCAGCTGCAAAGAATAATAGCTCATTGTTTAACAAAGAGATGAAGGCATAGAAAGCAGAAATGCAAAAAAGTGTGAAAAATAAGATATATTCATTTATTAAAAGTAATATACAAAATACCCTTCAAGTATAGAGTTTCAGACCTAGAAAGAGACAATCAGTTCCTTCATATGAATAAATGTGAAAACGATGGCAGTTCTCACATTCTCTTTGCTTTCAGGTGACATTTTGTGCGATTGCACCCAACATGATCTTGATGATAAAATATTGTTTCTTTTTTCTGCTAGGCAGTTATCTGTGGGGTAGAGATGCAAAGCTGCTGTAATTCTTTTAGAATCCAGTATCATGGAGATCATTATTATCTGCATGAAACCCTTGGGAGCGGCTGATAATTATTGTGGCACGGTTTGTTATTTGCAGTACCCCCCTCCTCCACTTGAAAGAAAACAAGTTAATTTGGCAATTGTGGTTAAAATTTCTTAAATTAACCCCATTTAAATGTGTAGACATTTTCACACTATTTCCGAAATAAAAAGGAAACAGTGGCACTGTTTGTTCATGTTTATGTTAAATAATGAGTTGCCATTTTATAGCGGTTTCTACTACATTTCTCTGTATAAAATAGCAGGTATGTCTGATCAAGGTCTAAATAGGGCAGCATTTTGACATGACAAAGAGTAACAGAAGTTGCAATAGTATAAACATCCACATAATTGTTGGGCGCAGCAGATGGGGGACAGCTTGCCTCGACATGGATGAGAAGTTTTGCTGTACATGTTTCTGATAACTTTTGAACAACTGCTGCCATCTGTTGGCCAAAGATAGAAACTAAATCAAGATATTAAAAAGTGATTTCTGTGGTACTCTCTAATTTTCTGCACTTAATCAGCTGAGAGGGTTTCATCATCAAAATAATGATCTCATTCATTGAAATTTAACTTTTCTGTTATCTGAAATAAAATGCTGGGACCTAACAGAATTTTACCTCTTCTATGTACTGATAATTTTCCGTAGTAGACCTATTTCACAGGAAGTGTGGCTTCTGAAGTAGTTGATTATCTTCATAAAGAATTTGACTTTTAATGTATTTTTTAAGAAAAGATTTATCAACAGTGCAGTGTTTTCAAATGTAACAAATAATTTTATCTGCTTACATGCAGATATTTGTCAGCTGCCACATAACTTTCATGTCATGTTCCACAGCTCAGCGATAATCTGTTACTTTTGTATTTCGTTTTCAGAAAATATAATAAATACTTACAGCATTTTGCTGATGCTGCATGGTGTCGCAGTAGTTTTCACTGTTGCAAGTAGCTCTGGGATTGTATGGCAGCTTGTGGTCACCAGTCCATTGCAGGGCAACACAGAGAGGGCAAACTCTGCACTCAAACTCTGCACTTCTGCCACTTTTTAGTTGTATATATTTTATATATTTATATATTATATATATTTTAGTTGTATAACTTTTAAGTTGTATATCTAGTTATTGTACATCTATTTATTTAATTGCTTAGGATAATTTTAGTTAGACTGTGCCTCTTATTGTTACTCAAAGTTAGTTACGCCCTGTCTTGTATCACCGTGGGATGGCGAGAAACGTCATTTCGATTCCCTTGTATGTCTGGACATGTAAGAGGAATTGACAATAAAGTTGAAAGTTGAAGTTGAGAAGTTGAAAGACAGACAGGACAAACAACCATGCATGCACACACTCACACCTAAGGAGAATTCATACAGACCAATTAACCTGACATTTTTGGACTGTGGGAGGCAGCCGGAGTACCCGGAGAGAACCCACCCGTTCACAGGGAGAACATGCAAACTCCATGCAGAAAGACCCCGGGCCGGGAATCGAACCCAGGACCTTCTAAAAATAGAGAAAAAAATAACTCAATTTGTGTCTGAATAAATTATTCCAGTTTCCTGGATAGGGAGTTTTTAAAGATGTCCACTTGAGGGAGACAAAGCTACATCAGCACAGTTGATGTATTTTATCTGTAGTGATATTATATTAGTGCCTGCAGTAACCTGCAGTAGCCCTTACCTGTCAAGTGATACTTGTTAAAACTGAATTTCAAGTGAAATCCTCAGTGTGATTTTAAAGTGTGTGACACAGTTTATACTTATTCATCAACACTGTCACATAACCCATCATATGTCTGTATGCTGTAAATGGTAACCATAGCAACAGGTAAATGTAGTAAATCTTAGTCATCCTTGACAGCCTCGTGAGTGAACTCTGCCAGTAGCGAACCAGACTTCAGGCTGTGCTCACTGAGGTGACGGCATGCTGTGTGCTGCCAAAAGAGAGCCGCCCAGTCTGTTGAGATTAAACAATATTTTGCACAGAACTTGTGGAATACGAATGCAGATTTCATGTATTAGTTGAACACTGAAGTGTTGAGGTTTTTGGTTTAGTTTACACAACCAGGAGAGGGAGATAAAATTGAATCAAAGGCAAGATGAGTACATATTAGGAATTTCAGTTTTTTTTTTAGGGGGTGGGGGTAGGGGGTATTAAATTACTAAAAAAGTTAACAGTTATAATATTTGCAAATGCAATTTCTTTCCCACATAAGATGCTGCAGTGGTGAAATTGTTTTTTTTGTTCAGCGATTCTGGCAGTTCTTCTCCCTAAGGTTTTTTGCCTTGACATGAATCTGAATTTCTGTCAAATGATGACAGAAATTGATGAATAGAAGATTCCTATGGAAGATTTCTGACCCACTGTGCTAATTTGCATTACTCCAGCTTTATAGCAACATTTATTTAACTTCAGTGCCATAGCAAAAGTAATTAAACTAAGGGAACTAAACTTAGTTTTTTAGTCCATAGCACCAAGAAATGATTTCTTCTGCTGCATTTTCCTTGTACAGCTATGTTTGTATGGATCTACTTCACTTTCTGCAGATTGGCTTTTGTCTTCTTCCTTTTGTTCTTCCAGCCTTCAGTTCTTGACAAATCCACTTGACCGTCTCCAGCTATGTTGCCCTTGGTAACCAGGGGGAAATGCTCATGGACGTCATGCACAGCAACAAGCAGCAGTTATGAGAAATATTTTATAAAGCAGAGGAGGGGAAGAGAAAATCAGTCAGGAAGCAGAAGCCAAATGGGAAAGTGTGGAAAGGAAGTGCAAAAGAAATCTGAGAAACATTACGTCGAGTGATGGATGTTTTCTGGTTGATAAAGAGTAATAGACATAAGTAGCTGTGGAAAAAAAAGGGTGGTAATTTTTTGGATTGTCATTGGGTTTTAATGTAACATTTTGGTGTGATTATGTTGACCAATAAATTTACAAAAAAAGTCAATATTAATTTCGATTGGGAGATTATAGTATAAGCTGCCATACTATAATCGTCAGTGTTTACTCAGATTACAAGTGAAAACTATCCATATTTCTGTGTAGCTTAGGTTATCTAAGTGACGGTTGCATGAAAGATCATTGCCAACAGTGACTCACTCTTTATGGAAATTAGAGAGCCATGCGAGTCTGTCTTTCACAGCTCCTCCTATAAATTTCTCCTTTAGTGACACTGAGGAGCTTATCGTACTCGCGTCACTCAGACATAACAAGACTTGTAATCAGTCTACTCCATTTACTGTTCCACAGTTTCACTGATGTAGCTTGAAAGTAAGATCCTACAGACTGTCCACATTATGGCTAAAGTTCACAAACACAGCTTTAACTATGTGAAACTTCCCTCATGTGTCAAATAAAACTGCAGCTGCTCTGGAGTAATAATAGTTAAACGGTTAGGTAAATACGGAAGGATTTTTAACCGGCATTATGCCAAAGGAATAAAGTATGAATATAGATAGAATTATTTATTAAATAGGTGTAATGTCGGTGTCATCTTGAGAGTATGGGAATTCTGTAGACCTGGCTTTAATATTATTAATATTGCAGATGAAACAAGATAAAAAACTCCAACACAACTCGGAACATATAGCTTCTTAATTTAAGAGTCATTTTTAAATAATATCTATCATAACAGTGGAAGCATCACAAACTTTTAATAGCTGGATAATTACCAAAGCAAACTATTGATGTAGAAAACCTGCAATCAGATGCTTATCAGACCCCTGCTCTATTTTCCACGTCATTTCTAAATAGCTGACATTCTTTCTTCTAAATGAGAAATACAAAACAGACCACTAGTGCAGTAAAGTGTGTAAGAGAAGACTTGACTTTTTTAAGTTAATCAGTCTCTTGGACCTGATGATTAGTAATCCATGACTCCCTGTCTCCCTAAAGTATCAGTATGACATGACTTAGAAGCCTCTGTCTTTTACCCAATTTTCAGTAGGCTGAACGAGGACTTTGTTTTTTTTATTTTTATTTTGCCGCTACACATGGAGGATGTAAGGAGAATGTTAGGGGATGTAACTTCATCTGCAAAAACCGTTGTAAGAAGCCTGCACCATTGAGGAGCATCTTGGACGTTACCAACAGTATAACAACTAAATGCTATACTTACCCAGTTGTTTAGGAGTGATGGTAAATGTGATCTCTAAGGTCTATTTTGTCCTACCTTTCAAAGCTGAAAATGCAGCTATAGGAGAGACTTTCAAGGTCCCCTCCCTCAAACTACAGTACATCACTAATATTATTTATGTAAACATTTTGGCATTGCTTTGCTTAATGATCCATGCATGTTTTGCTGATACTGTGGAGTTTACCTGGTTTAGATATATGTAGCACCACATGTTGTAATGTTTCAGTTGCCTTGTCATGTAAAATGCTAGAAGTGGGAACTATGTTCTGCTTTGAGAATCATTCATTAGCCTACTGTAAAAAACAACAAATAAAAAAAAACTCCCTGAGCTTTGCTCTGGGACACTGAGGTTGTGGAGCATATTTGGATCCAGCCCATGAAAGTCTAAGCTTTAAATATTCATGGTCATACTTTCTTCTTTTTTTTGGTTTTGATTCAGACTCTGTCTCTGTCAGGACCTTGGGTTGTTTTGGGGTTTAATTCACTGATTCTAGTTTCATTATTATTCTGTGTTCCTTAGTCTATCTGGTTAGATTAACTGTGTTTTTGTTTTACTTTAGTTCAGTCTGTCTTAGTGATTTTAGTTTATCATGTTTCTTTCTTGTGTCTAGATTTTCTAGTACTATATTATGTTCTTCATGTCGAGTCATTACATTGATTTCTTAGTCCCCTGTGTACTCTTTCTATCGCTCTCTTGCTCTCTGGTATGTTTTTTTCCCGTCATTGCACAATCTCCCATGAGGAGTTCTGGTGCATGTTTCATATTTTGTTGTAGTGTTGTTTTCTTTTTCTTTTTATATTTAAAGATAAACTTAGTGTTTGGAAATGAATTTTTAGTGTTGTGAGTGCTCCCAGGTGGTCAGATAATAAGTAGCTGAATTAATTATAAAATTCAAGCCTTTCAGATCTTCATAACCGCAGATTTATGTGGTGATTAAATTACTTAGGCTACAGTGTTAATGCTGAGAAAGGTGACGCTGGAACATTATTTGTTACATGTGTTCTTTTTAGCCTGAAAACTCTTTGCATCAGTCTTATGTTAAAATATAGATACACCTTTTGCCTACTGTTAAGTGTTGTGGAGAATCTGTAATCTTAAGGACCTGTTTGCTTCCAAACTCTACAGTACAAGGCATTATGAACTATTTTTTTTGAATTACCACTACCATTTGATTTATAAAACTCTACCAATAATATGAGAGTAGACCTTTCAGTGGAATAGTTCTCTAAAACGCAAAGAAAAATCAAGAAAGAAATGTGTCATAAGATACGATACCAACCTTCTTCTGTGGCCATCTAAGTTGTCAGACTTAAGTTCTTTGCAGCTTGTTTAAACCACTGAAGAGAAGAGAACATATGAGAGGATGGTGTGTATGACCTCTCCCTCTGTAGTCACCATTCTTACATTAAATCAGGGGTGTCAAACTCCAGTTCTCAAGGGCCGATGTCCTGCAGTTATTAGATGTGCCACAGGTATGAAACACTGGAATGAAATGGCTTAATTACCTCATCCTTGTGTAGATTAGTTCTCCAGAGCCTTGCTAATGACCTAATTATTCTATTCAGGTGTGGTGCAGCAGAGGCACATCTAAAAGTTGCAGGGCAGGGACTGGAGTTTGACACCTGTGCATTAAACGATATAGGAGAACATTTAGGAGAGTCATTTTGGCAAAAAGGACTTGAACTATTGATGCCACCAGACATAATTGTGCCACCAATTTTGTTGACAGTTATTTCTTGATGCAGGATTTAAATGTCCAATTTTACAATGTGAATGAAGTTATTTACCTTCTTCCACATTGTTCCTGGGGTTGTCGAGCAATAATGATGGAGAGCTCTGTATGTTCGGAAGAGTATATTGCCAATATATCTTTTGCCAACATTGTAGACAAATTTCTACCAAAGTGTGTTGGATGTTTTAGAAATCACCCTTTCTATAAGTGTGTTCCTAGTTCAGCTTGGTGTTCAAAGCTAATATCTTTCTATTGCATAAAAAGTTAATATTGAATCAACAGAACATTAAACTGGTAGGAAATGTCCCCCAGACTGTTATAATGATGTAATGTTATGAGAAATTCCAGGTTTCTGTTCAACTTTTCACTTTGTATTTCAGACATTCTTGCGTGTTATGTTATACAAACAGAAGTTATAGCATATAAAAGCTAAGCTTACCTAAAATTTTAACTCAGTGTTTTACTACATAACTACTTTTTAGGAGTGATAATATTTCAGCATGTGTAGGTTTTCCTTTCCTTATACAGCCTCTAAATATGCTGTTTGCAAATTTCACAAAAATTTTAGATGCTGCACCCTCATCATTTATTGATAAAATAGGATACCCATGAACAGGCTGAGAGCTATTAGTCACAGAAAAGGAATCCTTTGATGTTGGCGAGTGTCATCTATAATATCATGTATAATCACTTGTGCAAATTCAAAATGACTTGGTGCAATATTTAAGGTGTTCTAGAGGGCAGATTCTAAACCTTGGCTCACTTCTTGACTCCTCAGTTTGTTGCATAAACTGGTTGAAGAGAAGTGCCTCCAAAGCTCATTTCCCACTGACATCATATGAACTATGTTAATGCTTCCGGATGTGAACATTTTAACACGCTGAACTACATTTGTGAACACAAACATAAGTAAATTACAGTGCATTAACATTGTTGTGAGCATTGTAAACACCAGCGTTGATGGCGTAGAGGTCATTCCATATCACCACTGTGCTTACCACTGTGAGCAAAAGGAATGCATTAGTCTTGTTTCCATAAAGCCTAGGAATGCAAATGGTATTCAATGAGATTCAGTGTTTATGTTTTTACATCTATATTTTTAGTTCTTTCTGGAATGCTTCATTGGGAGTTGCTGTTACTCATCAAACAATATCTGACAGCTTCCCAAAAATACGGCAAGGAGTAGGACTAAGCAGTCCTCTATTGAAAAGCCAAAGGGTAACGTATTAATTTGAACTAGATGCTTTTGCTCTACAAAACTTGCAACCTTGATAACAAAACGTTAAAACAGGACACCAATTTTGATAGTTTTGGCTATTGAAACTTGACTTATAAATGAGCAAATATTTTTGATCACAATTACATTTTTCTAACATTACAATTATACAAAGTCTCCATAACTATAAGAACTTTTACATTTCACCTGCTAAAACATATGACTGTTGTTCTACATCAGTTAAGCCAGTTGGCATCCACCTAACTCTTGAAATAAATATATTACTGTAACTCTTGAACTGTAATATTCCATCAAATATTTCCATTTAGCAGTTCTTTGTGATTGTGAGCTTGTGTCAATTTATATTTTTAATTGTCTTTGGAAGGTTATACTTCTTTTGTCTAGTTAGCACCATAAACATAGCTAAAGCCATAATTTCCCTAAATCATTATTTTGACTCAAACATTTTGAAAAGGCTTAAAATATTTCCAAAGGTTGAAACCTCAAAAGATAAAGAAAGGGCAACTCCATTCTAATACAGTCAGCCTTCTTGTTATCTGCTGAAAATTCTGCTCTCTCCTGTTCTCTTGCACCTGAATTCCGAAAATCTTAACATGTCACAGAAGAAGCAGTTTCATTTTTAATAGCGTCTTACATCTCTGTCCTTCATTTGATCTCATTTTGATATTACTTTTCCCTGCTGTAATATCTACACCTTTCTAATATCCAATGGGGATTCTTGCAGTTTTACTATGTAACAATCTGGTAAGATCCAAACCCCCTCAGTAAAGTTTGTCATGTCAATTCTATATTTGTATGCCTTCCATAAAAAAATTACATTTATAAGGATGTTAAAAGTTTCAAAAAGTTAGAATAATGGTTTAACGGATGCTAAATGGATATCAAGACACCAAGTTTAAGGGCGAATAGGATCTCATTTACAACATAAAAGCCATAAAATGTTCTCAGACATTTTATATGCAACTAGAAAACACTATGAGGGAGCAGCAGAAGAAGAGGGGTGGGTCACTTTTGTTTTTGGTAGATCGTTTGCATGTGCTTGTTTTCTGTACTGTGTGCAAATACTGATTCAAATGAAATGGTAATTTGTGAATATACAGGAAGTCCTGGCTCTCGCACAAGGAATCCTGTGTGGGGTTACTGAACTGAATTCAGTGAAGAAAGCATGCTTTTAAAGATGCATCCACCTTTTGCATACAATATTTTTTCAAACTGTCACTCATGCCCACCATCTCTTCATCCATCCCTCCATGTTCCTCACTGCTTCCCTTCTCTCTGCATATACACACACAAGTGCTCTCTGACGCTCTCTCTCTTTTTCTCACCCCCTCCCTCTCTGAAAAACTCACACACGCTCATGCTCTGCTCAGCTCTAAAGGAGCAGTAGCTTATAAACTGGCTGCAGTAAGCAGTCATTCTCTCAGTGACGGGAGAGAAAGGAGGGAAAGAGAAATTGCTTTGACTGAACGGACCAGAACTCTGCTGATCTAACTGGACTGGGTCATACTGGGATGTGTTTTTTCCTTTTCAGTTTTTTTTTTTTTTTTTTTTTTTACTGTTTAAGGCATGTGTTTCTATTGAATTTCTCAGGCAGGTCTGGGCTCAAATAGACTGAATTAGCAAAGTTCAACTCTTTCTGGGCTTTATGCTGTTGGATTGGGAGGAGTTCTCCTACAGGTCTGGAGGATAACATGGAATTCCCTGCTTTTTTGCATCCCACCCTCTCTCTCAATTTTTTTTCATCCTGCCTTCATCTTCTCTCTTACACTTTCACTGCAGACATCCAGTGCTGAGCAGACAAAGGCAGCAGGCTTTTGTGCTTCTTTTTTGTTCATGGGGAATAAGGGAGCAAAGGGAGCTCCCCTTCTCTTTTAATTCATTTGCCTTTGGAAAAAAGGAGATGCCGGTTTGAGAAAATACCAGCAGATTTTTTCCCCCCCACTTTATCAGAGAGAGGACTTTTGGATTATTGCTGTTTTTATCATTTAAACTGACACTTTCTTAGAAAACGCACGCCTCTAGTGCATTTGTTCTTTATTTTTGCCATTTTTCTCAACGGTCCCCACGTCCCATCCGCATTTCTGCTGGTGGAGGCCGTGGTGGTGAAGCCGGGGTAGGCATGGCGCAGCAGGGAGGCACAGGGGTGGCCCACCAGGACACCCTGGCAGTGCCGCCCATGCCCAAACACTCCGGCTTGAATGAAGACCTGGTGAAGATCCTGCGGGAGAACCTGCTGCAGCCGGAGAGGCCGCGGGGACACCGGCGGTCGCCGTCCTCCATCTCCCCTCGCCTTTCGCCACGCAACTCGCCGCGACTGCTCCGCCGCATGTTGCTCAACAACAACATTCACAAGCAGAGGCGCTTCACTGTTGCACATACATGGTGAGGGTTAAATGTCCAGCATGGTGGCTGCATGCAGAGTTCCATGAATCTGTTCTTTATTTGGCAAAATGTGTGGTTTTAACTGCACCCATTGTAAACTTCCAAGCACCTAACTTAATACTATTTGATTGGGAAGTTACTGTGGAATAACCCCGATGAGTCATTAAACTTTGTTTGCAGTTTTACTTGAACACAGGGAGGAACGAAAGAATACTGTGTTGGCAAATACCTCTTCTAAATTCCCTTTTCTGAAATCTCCTTGGAAACCCTCTTCTCACCTTTAGATAATGAGTTTCTGCTTTGCTCTTTCTCACCTCATTTCTATTCCAGTGTCTCGCCCTCTCTCTTCTCTGTGTGTCTTAGCCATTCGTACTTGTCTTTCCCTTTTTACGTCTTCCCCCGCTCCCCATTCCTGTACTTTCTCTGCAGTTGTGGTCTCTTACAGTTAAAATAATTTTTTTAAAAAGTCTTATTATAGTAAATAACGGAAACCTACTACGTGTATTCCCCCTCACTGTGGTTTTCTCTCCACACCTGCCTGCCTGCATTTTTTGACTATTAATTAGTCTTCTATTCCTGGCCGTCTGTCAGCCTCTGTTGCATTCGCCCACACGTCATCCTTTTCTTCAAGTCATATTTGTTCCTCTCTGCACTCTTCCCCTCCTCCCAGCTCTGATTTCCCCCCTTCTAACCAATTATGTCTCCACCTTTCCCTCCAAAACACCTTCCCTTTTCATCATCCCTCTTCTCCTTTTCCCCTCCATTTTTACCCCCTCTCTCATTTACTGTACGTCTTGTGTCCTACTTCTTCCTCTGCCAGAAGAAGACGACTTCCTTCTGGCATCTGTATCAGACGTGATGCAATTCAGAAATTCCTATCTTCACAAACACATCAGGAACTCAGTTATTTCAGCCCGGTGATCAAATTGAAATATATAATTGGTAGTTATGTCCACAGCACAAATGGAGGTCATTTAATTATAAATGCACTCAAAAACGGGCTGGTTAGGTTTTATTTTTGTTTTCGCTTCGTTCTTGATTTTAGGTTATAGACCATCAACTGTTTCCTGTTAAGTATAAGGGACGTTTTGTTGTTTTGTTTTTACCCTTTTTACCAATAAATTTTTGAAAAGAGTAGCATGCATTTCAGTCAGATCCCCTAAGACAATTTATAGAAGCACCTTTTCATGAAATTGCAGCTGCAGGTCTTTTAGGGTATTTCTGTACACCTCAAACTGAGTCTGATTTAAAATAGTCTCTAGACTTAAAATACCAATTTTAAGTCTTAAAACAGATTGTCAATATGAGGTCCAGATTTTGGTTGGGCCATTTTAACACATGAATATTCATCCAAACAATTGTAATTCTGGCTGCGTGATGAGAGCTTCTTGTAAGGAGAATCTCCCCTTAGTCGTTTGCGGACTCTAACTGGTTTTCTTCCTGTATTGCCAAGTGTTCAGCTTCATCCATCATCCCATCAACTCGAGCTCTCTGAGTGTGCTGAAGCAGCTCATTCCCAAAGCATGATACTGCCAATGTTATTTTCCAAGCCCATTTGATTGGTCTGAGTTGCAAGATCCAGCAGCAGGAAGAAAGCCTATTTAGGGTCTTGTATAGTACCATTTTTCTACAGCATAAAGGTTGGCATGAAGGTCAAGCAGCCCAATGTTGTTTTTATCTGACCTGAGCACCTTTTACATATTTTTTTCTATTTGTGGGAAACTTCGAACAGTGCTTCTTTTAGTTCTTTCTCAACAATAGTGTAGCTTAAAAGCTACACTTTGTTCAATGTTGTTCTCTAACAAAATGGCACATAATAGCTTTCATGTGTCTGGTTGCTTTATGTTTGATGCTTTTATGATGTTTGTTTAGCACGTTGGTCAGTCTTGCTGTTTTAAAAGTGCTTGTAAGTAGAGTTGGATTGGTTGTTAATATGGAGAATAAATTACACATTGCTGAATGGTGAAATATTTGTAAAAATTAAGCTAAAAACAATTGGTTGCACTAGACTTTGTGTGAGGGTATCAGAGTACAGGGGCCTGTTTACAAAGGTGCATGGCAACATTTTTGCAATATGCACTATTCTAAAATCTAAATAAAATGAAAAGTGTCTGTAACACAACATGTTAAAAATATAAATATTTTCCCATTGTGTGCAAATCATCACTATGTCATTTAATTCTTAAATAATGACAGACTCGGCGAGGGATAAAATGAAAGAAAAAAAGACAATTAAATTAAATCAATTCAAGAATAGAAAAGAAAACTGGCAACTCAAAAAGCAACTCACTTAGAGCATCTAATGCCACCAGCAAAATACAAATCTTTATATTTCGACTGGAAATCTTGGGATTTTCTACCAACAATCGACATCTTGATTTTTTTTCTGAAGAAAAGAAGCATATAACAGTCAGATATAAATAGCATTCAAGATAAAAAAAACAAAACAAAAAAAAACATTGCCTACACCTTCCGCTGTGACTGCGACATCTTAGCACCAATAAAGCTGTGAAAAATTTGTCACAAGGGTCATTTTCGAGGTTTATTTGCCATTTTTATCTCTGCACACCTTCTGTCCGATAGAATGTCCTATTTCAGTCTCAATCTCAATCATACACAGGTTTTTTTCGTATATTTTATATTATGAGTCTTTTTGCCACATTTTATCTTACTTCCATCTATCTCCAAATTTCAGGGAAATGTCAGTACACAAGATCACGAAAATGCAATTTTATTCATACTAGCAGGTTTGGTTTATGAATGTGCTGAGATATGAATAATGTCTTGATTAACTGTATGCATTTTGAAAATCTGACAGACACCACTCCATTTGGCATTTCTTCTCAAGTCAAAAACATACTTAGTTCATACTCTTATAAAAGTGTTTACTTTAGCTTTCACTTAATCTTACTGAAGAAATGACCTTTGTACTTGAGACAGCAGGGACAATTGCCATATATACAAGTTTCTGTAGGCAGATATAGGTATATTTTTAGATAATACTTTTCTAAAGGTTGTTGCAAAAAGGACAATATGTGAGAAAGGGCACAGTAGGAAATGAGTAATAAGGAAGTAGAAAGAGCACTTAATCAGAGAGTGACGTGGTCATGCCCTTGTGTTGTCTCTTGACATTTGAAAAAAGTGACTGAGTGAATGTCAGAGAGATAAAGTAAGTGTATGAGGTTAGGAGAAAACTAGCTTGTACATGTGTAAGCCAGGGGTAAAAGACAGAAACAATTTGTCAGAGAAAAAAAAAAAAATCTACCGTGAGACGCCAGTGAGTGGTGTGGATGTTGACAACTGCAGCGTAATTTACTCCAATCACATCCTCATTGTTTTACAGCTGCAGGGAATCACAGGACCACTGTGGTGTAAATCTGGTGACATACACTGTCCTCAGTGGCTCTGCTCCACACTTCATTAACAAGAAAATCCTTCTCCATGGGCCGATTGGCCTCATGTACAGCTTTATGGACTCAACTCCCTGAAAACCATTCACAAATTGCATTACAGCTCCTCTGAGAATGCTTTGGAGTAAGCATCTCTAAGGCTAATTGGCTCCTTTCCCGCTAAATAAATTAATTGCATGTAATTGTTAGCATTGATGCAACAAAGATATGTTGCATATTTTAATATATTATTTAAAATGATGATGTGAAGTTTATTTCCTAATACGCTTAGCAACATCATCATTTCATGTTTTTCTTTTTTTTTCTAATGCATATTTTTGTGATAGACAAAAGCTCAAACATAATTGTTGAGCTACAGGGAAACTGATGCATGGCTTTGAAATGTTTTACAAATGAAAATATAGGTTTTCAGTCGTAGACTTAACAGTTACCTTAAGGAAGGTGTACAGAAGTGCGAACTTTTGCATTATATGTTCTAGCTTTTTCAAATATCAACACTGAACTCTTTGGACATTCTTTCTCAGCAAAACCCATCTTAGTCAGATTGCATGGAAAGCATCTGTGAACATCAATTTTCAAGTTTTATTAAGTTTTATCAGTTACTTTGTACAATTGTAATGTTCGAAAAATGTAATTGTGATCAAAAATATTTGCTCATTTACATGTCAAGTTTCATCTCTTTGTATTTAGGGATTTTGTCCCCTTGGAAGATAAACCTCTTCTTCCAATTTCAAGTTTTCTGCTCCCACTAACAAGTTTTCTTTCAGTCGTTGTCCCATTAACTGACCAGCCTCCTGTTCCTTGCTAATAATGTTGCAATGCCTGATGGTGCATTGCAACATTGCAATGTCAAGGTATGATGCGGCCACCACACTATTTTATGTTATGGGGTGTTCATCATGTTAGTGTTTTACTTGTAGGCCAGAATCCTACATGCTTGTGGCAAACTGCTAATATCTGCTGCTCCTCCAGAGTTACCTTGGGCCTCTTGGATTCTTCTCTGATTTAATCTGTCCTTGCCTGAACAGTTGGTTTGTGGGCAGCCATGTCTTGGCATGTCTGCAGTGGTGCCATGATTTTGCCATGATCAGACAGTGTATTAAAAAGAAATCCAAGAGATGCTTAAAGATTTGGATATTGTTTTGTTGCCTGATCCTACTTCTGACTCAGTTTAACTTTTCTTTCGGGAAAAAACACTTCACACACATCTGCAGTTCAATCATCTCAATTGCAGCCAATGAAACTGACATTATCTTATCCAGCTCTCAGCAGCCTGCACTAGCTGTGCGGTCTGTTGTTGTAGGGAACCAGGACAACACAGAGTGGAGTTTTAGCCATATGAGTATTCTGTGGTCAATCAAGTAGAATAGTTTACTTCACAAACCAATAGAAGCAGTGGTGAGGGAAGTAGGTTTTTATGGTAAATATGAGGGGTTCCAAATGAATATTTTTGAAAGGGAGGGGGACACTTTCCCTTCATACACAGTTACCGCAACCCCCATGAAACAAACGGATATATTCCCTAATTTTCCTCGTGTCTTTCCTATCAGGATGGTATTTCTGGCTTGTGGTGACTTATGGTGGTAGGATTATGGTTTATATAACACTTTCTTTCAAATGAATTCTGTCAAATCTGAAAGCAGTCAAAAAGACATAAAGAGGCCAGTTATTTAAAATTGTATATTTTTGTATAGATCTGTATCACTGAATTTATTTTCTTGAAGTAAAAATAACATTCTGTCTTCACATATGCTCATTGTTCTCCCACATATTCTTTTCCTACATGTTTGATATTCATTTTAGGTATGTCAACATATAGCTGTTATTGACTTTGCCTATTTAGGAAGACAGGATAAAAAAAAAAAAAAAAATTCTTCACACTGAAAGCTATTGACTGCTCTCTAAGCTTTTTAGTGGCAGTATGCATACAAAGCCGAGGCTGAACAGCACATTTTTTATTTTTTTATTTTTTTACCTTCAAATCACAGTTCCTCACGACTCCATTCTCTCCACTGGAATAACTCAGATATTATGTTTTCAACTTTCCTCCTCACCGACCCTGAGGTATTTTTAATGTTGTTGCACAACAGTGCCTGATGGTGCATTGCAACATTGCAATGTCTGTTTATGTAAGAGGAAAGGGGAAGATTCATAAAGGGGGGAGAACAGGTGGCTCCAACTGGTGAATGAAGTGGGTCTGCTGTAACTAAGTGATCCAAGCACAGCACTTTTGTTAAAGGCTAAAGGTTAGAAAGAAATAATTCAAAGATTGTGCAATAACAGACACATGTAGAAAGAGTGGAATGATGTGAGATAGCTTTTGTAAGAGTGTGGGAGTAGAGGACCTAAAGCTAAATGTGGTAATGCTAATCTAAGCAGAGCATGAATCTCTTCACTTTTTTACTTGGTTATATCATCTCTGTTGAGTGGTATGTCTGCACTGGTTTCACTTTTGATTCTACTGTTTATGTTACTTTTATTAAATTTCATAAGAAACTCCTCACAGTCGCTGTTCAAGATCTCTTATATGCACATTAAAAACAATGTAGCATTTGATTGGCATGTTTGATAAAAGCATTTAAATCCATTTGAAGGGAATCATTGGACCAGTGAAACAATTCACTGCTCTACTGCCACGATCTTCTACAGCTACTGGCTAGTTGTTGTTGTTTTTGTTTTTTTTTAGAATTTCTGTAACTTTTTGGAAAAACACTTTTTAAATGATGAACAAAAACTATAACAGCAATTGATTAACTGATATATAGAATGTTATGTTTTCTGGAAAAAAACAGAAAAGTAATAATAGCTTCCTATAAGGTTTAAATGGCATGCTTGCATATATAAAATAAACATATCTATGACACATCTGGACCAAAATACCCTGTAGCAAATCCCTCAAGAATCAATAACTGCTGCAGAATCTCAAAAAGATTCCAGATGCAGTTTGGTTAATGCAAACGAAATATGTGCTGGTTCAGAAACTCCATTTCTCTCTACCCTGAAGCACCAATTTGTTCATCAGTGTGTTCACCTGTTACAAATGAAAATCTCATACAGTCTCTCTAACATGAGTCCACAGTGAGTTTTCAGCCACTGCTAACTGGGACTTCAGGTTAAAGAAAACCTCTATTTATAAATAATTTCTCATATATGAATTATTATATCAGTCCTGTATTAATATTTTATGTTTTGGTGATTTCACTTTCCTTGACTTGCAGTATTATTAAGATGGTGTTTCTGTCCTGCAATGCCGTAAGCTGGGTTCTCCTACTTTTTAACATCCAAAACACTCCTCTCCAGCTGCCAGAATGGAATGCCTCTGATTTGCATACATATGAGCTTATGTGCTGGGCTGCCTGTGCACTGCTGGTGTAATCTTCACAATACATCTGCACAGTAGAGACTTTATTTGCAAAGAAAAAATTCACGCTAATTAAAGGCATGCAAATGCATCTGATACAGACCCTCAGTGTTTTATCCGATAACAGATTGGATGAGATTCTGGTGATGTGACTCAGATTTGTCTTGTGTTTTGAGGTAATGGCAGAGTCAGAGATGGATGACATGAGCAAGAAAGTGATTATGTAACTGTGTGACAGCATGCGTGAAACAAAGATGGATGAGTAAGGATGAGGGGGTATTACTTTATGGTAATCGACTGGAGATTTTTATCAAATTGCATGAACAATATTTTTAAATTTAAGTCTAGCTATTTAGACTCAGTAATTCTCACACATGTGACATGTAGCTTATGGAACTGGAAAAAAAAACATGTTTAATATATGCAGCACTCCTTACAATTATCTGAATCATTGATAAAGATTTGTTTGAAAGAATACTTTAGAGAGAGTAAGATGCCATTCTTTTTATTCATTTGAATTAAGTTCAACTACTAGGCAGAAATATGCAATTCATATTTAAACATGTACAATCCAATACAGTATACCACCCGTGATTCGATAAAATAAACAATGGATCTATTTTAGGCCTTTTTCTACATTACCAGGAGTTATCAACACAATGTGGAAGTGAGACTTCTGCTGATAAATTTGATTTTAGGTTTCATTAGCCTATTGCATTAAAGTCTGACAATAAACTACATCACAAGTGTAGTGATGCATTTTGAAATTTGAAAATGTAAGAACTTTTCTCTCCCAGACTCTCCTTCCATGCAAGATAATAGTTTTCTAATTTATTCAATGTTTCCCAGCAGCATAAGGTATAAAAGCTATCTGACCAATAAACATTGATGTTGAGTTTACTGCCGTTACTCATTATGTTGCTTTCCTTAATTTGGAAAAGGGGAAATTCCTACAAAATGTTTTAAGAGTTATACATCCCAGTTATGCCAAGCTCCTGTGAAGTATTTATTTATTTATTTTTTTGCCTTCAGTAATCCTCCTTCTGCTTTTTATTTTCCTTACAACATAATCATCAATCCTGGCACTTTGCCAGAGGTTGTCAAGCTCACATCTACTAAATGCCAGATCCTATAATGCTGTGAATAGCTCTAGTGATGTACGCTGCCTCCAGTTTGTTTGTAGATGTGAAGACCACCCAATCTGAATGTTCCCGTTCCTGATCCAGGATGCAATTCCCTCAGCTCGTCTCTTCAGGTCTGCCAGTGAGCTGAAATAAGAGAGCTTATGTGCATTTTGATAAGCATTTGCATCCAACAGGTCCAGACGCACTAAGGTGTATTTTAGCGGTAGATGCTGCACTTTCAGATTTAATTAAACAAGCAGAATAATCTTTTCTGAAGAGGCTGCAGCTGCAGTGTATCATCAAAGGCCTTTTGATATGCTGATATGTTTTTGATTGAGCAAAATGCCTGGAAGATTCTGCTTGTACTTGCGCAACATGTCCGACATCCACAAACCTGTTTGTCTAATTGTGTTATTCACTTCTTATTTGTATGTCTCCAATTTCATTGGCATCTTTTTGTTAAAGTGGTCACTCTGTGGGTTTTTTCCTTTACATCTTTGCTTCTGTCTTTAGTCTTCTTGCTTGTATCCTTTCTCGGCAAACCTCATCTCATTACACCAACCAGACCTTTTGACTTCATTACTAAAGAACTCAGTGACCTATTAGCAGGCAGCAGAATAGCCTGAGGATGGATAAGAGGTGTAAGGGTAAGCCTTTAATAGTTCCAGAATCTTTGTAGTGGATTTCAGATAGCTGGTTTCTGTCCTTTATTTTACCGCTCTAGAAGTTTCTCAGGAAGACATAAAGACTTAAGAACTTTTTTCCCTTGATTTAAAGACTCTTAGATGTATTCTAAAGCTCTCACTATCTTTTTTTTCTGGCAAGAGTCTCAGCCTGAGGTAAGATCCATTAATGTTGCAAAACTGTGATAAATTCATTGGTCGTACGTGATTGTAGTTGGCAGACTCAGCAGTAATTAAAAGTAATATCCTCTGAAGTCTTAATCCTTTACTGGAACATAAATGCTCCTTGGTTAGGGTTCTGTTTGGGTTTCTGAAAAATATGCGCATTCAAAAACAGAAACTTTTAGATTTTCTTAGTTTTTTTTTTTTTTTGGAAACGGCAATGCTATATTTTAGAAGTTGATCATATAGACTCATAAAAGATGGCAGTAACAAACACTCCGAGTAACTTAAAATAACTCAAGACAAACTGTACAAAGAGAAATATAAACGTTCCCCATCTCTACCTTTGGGAGGTTGGGGTTATGAGACCACTTCTCGGCAATAATTTTCCAGGTTCTGTAGAAATATACCTCAGGTTTGTGCAGCAGGTCCAAAGTTGACTGTTTTTTTATTTTCTCCACAGTGTTTTCTCTCTTCAGTTTTCTTAGGTTTTTCAGGCTGTCATTTTTATGTGTTGGTCTGCCATTAAATAGCTGTATACAAAATCTTCCACCATCTAAAAACGTCCTCTAGAAACTCATTCTGCAGCAATGTAATGATGTTGAAACTTCATCTTATAAAACATGATGTTATGAAGAATAAAGGGGGAACCGTAAACCCCACAACAGACATTGCCGTTCCTTATTGTTATGGCACAAAATACATCACCATACAGTTAGGGAAAGTGTCATTGAAAAGTTAATTTATTTCATAAATTCAATTTTAAAAGCAAAACTCATCAATTGTTTCATTACAAACAATTCAAGCATTCAGGTCTGTAAATAGAGAAGAGTAACAGTTATGCTCCTATCTACAGAACTATGTGGTAGGCATAACATGTTTCCAGCAGTCATTCTCCACAAGGAAAGTAAGCCCTCCTTGTGGAGAAGGGCTGCTAAAGAAACTGGCTGTTCACAGTGCTGTATCCAAGCAGCTCAAAGAAGAATTGAGAGGAAGGAAAAAGTGTGGTAGTAGACACAGTGTGGTTCTTGTTTTATCAAGTCCAAAGTTTGCACAGCCAGGTAATTTAGGAACTCTCAATGCTGATTTCTGTTGACAAGAAATTGATTTATTTTCCAAAACCTTCTGACTTCCAAAAATACCAAAACTGGGCGAGAAAACCATCATTGCCTGCTGCTAGATCAAAGTTCTGACTTACCGAGTACACGGTCCAGGTATTCTGATGTATATGGACATACTTTCTATAGGTCTATATTTCTGTATCAGAACACACATTTCTTATTACTCTTAAGCAACACTGAAATTTTCTGACAAGATGATTTTTTAAAATTTTCATTCATGCCAACAATCATTAACATCAAAACTAATAAACAAAAAATGCTTGAAAAATGTTGCTGTGTTTAGTGACATATGTTTCACTTTTTGATATTGAAATTTTTTAGGATACCTTTGTTGAACATATGGGGTAAAAACATTTTCTTTGCTTCAGTGCTCACAGTGATTGATATTCGACTATTTAACATTCCCTTCATCCAACTAAGCCACCTTCTCCAATCCAACCTTGTGTTGTGCATCTGAATGGAAGCACTCTAAAGAGACAATGTCTGCTAAGAGCAATTCTAATGGGGTGCCTGTCCAATTAATATGCAGCTGCCTCCTGTGTTGTGTGCACTGTCCTGTTATTGATGTCACCCCTTGATCATTTTTCACAGCTGCTTCCAATATCCTGCTCTTTATGAGAGTCGGTTTTCATCTTTTATGTACCAGCATTTGTGTGCGTTATGCATGTGCAAATATAGACAGTGCAAATACATCTGGTGGCTCCGGCGGTGTCTCTGTGTGTGTCCTTTATATAAATACACACATAAATTTGAATGCATATGTGAGCTCCTGGCTTTTTGTGTGGGTGTTTTTTTTTGTTTTTTTTTTTAATTCTTTACAACTACGTGCGTTCTTGTTTGTATCATCCATTCTGATTATCTGTCTTCTGCTGTCTGTCTGACCACTGAGGCTGTCTCCTTTGATTGCATTGATTTAGTGATTTAATGAAAGATGAAAAATGAACAGCATGGTTTGAGTGTGAGGTAATTGGTCTGTACCCAGTTTCTCATGACTGTCAGAAGCCACGGGGTGAGGAAGATGGAAGAAATGTAGGCAGTGTGAGACAGAATTCCCTGTTGCTCTTTGTCAAGAATTGAAACTGTTCCTGGTTTTATCTGGCTATTATTTAAGTCAGCATGCACATCTCCATGGTAGGCATGGGCTGGTGACTATATCACAGTATAACAGGAGGTCAGAAAGGAAATAACTTAAAAATCCTTTGAAATTTCCATCATGCATTTCTTATAGTTCAAAGTAGGAATGGTAAATGGCTTTGTACTGCTATGGTGCTTTATCAAGTTCATTCGACCCCAAAGCACTTCATACTACAGTCACTCACCCATTCACACACACACTCACACTCGTGTATGCGTGATGGTGCAATGGTGGATGATGGTGAGTGATGGTGGCAAGCTACTGGATAGTAGCCACAGCTGACCTGGTGGCTGTGGCTGCCAGGCACTGGCGCCACTGGGCCCTCTGACCCCCACCAGAAGGCAAGGTGGGTGAAGTGTCTGCAAAGTTTAAAAATGCCAGAAAAAATGACTGGAGTGGTCTCTGAATTTGTGGGGTATATAGTGATGGAGTGCTGCTCCTCCCCCACTTATTTCTATTCACTACCAATCAGCAAGCTGAAAGAAATCATAGTGTCTTTCTTATTAAACTTTGAATGGTTTGATTTTCTGGGATGTACATTCTAATGAGGGCTAGACGACTTACAGTATGGTGTACACACATACATTTATTGTTTCTTGAGTTGAAATATGCTTATTATCTTTCTTCATTGCTGTTAAGATAACATCCCTAAATACTCAGCAGACAGTGGTAACCTTTACGTTGATAGATGAACTTACTCATGCAGATTATCAGTTAATTAGGCATGTCTAAGAAGCAGACCTAGTTTCTACCTAACCTCTTATTTACTATGCAAGGGTCCCTACAGTTCTTTCACTTGACTGATGATTTGGTTTTCTTCACACATCACAGTATGAAACCTTTAGGTGTTAATTTATGATTTATTCACCTCATTTTATGACATGTTTATAACGAGAATTTATTTTTCAGTACTTATATATTCCGAAGTGTATTTTATTAGATACAGCTTGCTACTACATACATTGTGGCTATTTAAGTAAATTTCTATAGTCTTAAACCACTCTGACAACACACGTTTTCCCATGTTGCTCACCTGTTACTGTATTTTTATGTTTTCAGACCATTCTGAAATGTGGTCAGCCATTTCAGATGTCTTACCATACTCAGCCATCTAACCCTGAGAGATGGCTGAGTATGAAAATCTCAGCAGATCACAAGATTGTAAAATGCTCAGATTAATCTATCAAGCACCAACAACCATTATAAAATTCAAAGCTGCTTATTTCCCTTTTCATCCCTATCAGATCACCTTCACAACTATGGAGAAAAATAGATGGAGTTGCTGCCATGCTATTGGTTGTTCCTCCTGTAAACAAGCAATTAATCAATGTACCAGATGATGTGACTACTGAGTGTATGTATACAATCCTGAGATGTAATGGGGGTTACATACCCTTTTGAATGACCTGCAGCTGTAAAACCACTACATCTACATAACATAAAGAGACTGATATTTGTTTTGCAGTCAGTTTGCCGTGTGCCATATGGTTGACTGGCAGTTTTATTTGTGAACTAGGTGACTGTTTGAAGAACAGGTCTTCAACAGGTGGTTGGCATGAATTTAGTGATTACTTTCACACCACAGAACAACAATTTGTCCAGATGTTCAGCCTGGTTAGATTCAAGCCACAAAAGCCCTTTGTTGGGAAATACAAAAAGAAAATGGTTTCATTTTTATTGAAATATGTATGTTTGGAATTTTAAAGCAAGCATTTTTATGCAAACTTTAATAATTGCAAGATAGTAGCAAAAATAAATACCTGAAAATCTTGAAACTCTTCCAAATTTCACTGATTTAGAAAGTTGACAGATGTACTCTGTAAGACACTAAGAGGACATGTACCATTGTGAATATGTGTCAGCAACAGCTGTGTTTAGTGTCTTATCTGTCAGCTGCATTAACAAAGACTTTTTTTGTTAGCTTTCAGGGAGTGTCTGGTTATTGACCTCGAGTGGAGGGATTAGCACAGGTGCTTTAAACGGATCACAGCTTCAGAGTGCCTCTCATGGCTTTAAATGGATGCTCTGGCCTAGAGCAGCCATCAGACTGCTCTGCAACGAAATGATTGTCTCTGGATGTGACAACAGGATAGGCCATGTTCTGCTTTGCTATATTGTTGTTCTACAAACTGTAGACTATTGTCTCTTTTATTCCCCAAAAATAATTTGTAGTAAAGCCTACAAACCTTTTGGATAATAGATTCATATTCACATAATTTAACAACAAAAAAAATCTGAGAACATTTCTTAATTCTAGAAATGTTTCTTACAACCATCCATCACTTCTTTTTTTTTTTGCAGCAAATAGATAAATGTGTTTTGCGTTTTTGGAGGCACTGCAGTTAGGCAACACATACGCCATTAATGCCCACACACAGTGTAAACAGGGAAACAGTAAAGACACAGAGAAACCGTTGCATCACACTTCCCCCATAATACACTAAAATACAAGCACACATTCAGCATTCAGGCATGACTCTGCAAAGGTACTTTTTGTTTTAATTCCCCCAAAATGTTTATGTAGTGGCACAATCAAAATTTCTTCACACTAATATTTGGAATACAAACCCTTGGTTCTGTCAGTAATCTCAAATATTGCCTTTACTTTCAATTTGACTTAGGGGTGCTGTGAATTGTTTTATTATTGCTATGCTATTTGTATGTGGAAAATTGAGAAGCAGTAAGGAAAGTAGATAAATGATGAAAAGATTGCATATCCCTGTTGTTTTAATGACAAGTACAAAGCTCGGTGTTTGAAGTTATTTCTGTCCTGTTCTTTTCAAATCTGTCTTTCTGTGACTGTGGTTCTATAAATACCCACACAGAAGCATCAACATAACATTTTCTGTTGTCCGGGACAGAAAAAAGTTTTGTCAGATGGCGTGGCACACACTTAAGCAAACCTATTCTAGAATGTTTTATAAGCATATTTTATTTAAATGAAACTTGACATTCAAGATCTTGGTACTTTGTTCTCTGGACATCACAGGCCCCCTGCTGGACATATTGGCCTCTCAATTCAGAATATAACACTAACAGATATAAATCGGATCTTAAAGATATTTAAGTGACTTCTGTTATGGTCTGTTCCTATATAGATAACTTGACTAACTTGAGCTTCAAGTGAGTGATCTTTGAAAAGTTTTGAGGGGAAAGATGAATGTGTGATGAGATGAGTAATTTCACATACAAACTGAGCCACACAGTGGCAGTACAGTTGCTGGGGCTTTAATTTTCTTTATTTTTTCATCTTTGCATTTACATTTATACATAAAGACCATCTTTTTAATGCATGTTTGATCCACAGTCCGACATTAATAGCCTTTGTGATAATACTCTTTCAAGCTGTGCCGGAGATGCGTTGAATGGTCGGGTTTGAAGTCGACCTGCTTCTGTTTTTCCTCTGAAAGGAATCATGTTGCAAAACGAGGAGAAAGTGAGAAAGGGAAACAATAATGCTGCCACAATTCTGGTGTCATTTGTGTAAGAACACAATGACATGAAGTTTTTGGCATCTGAAACGCTAAGGTGGCTTAAATAGGGTCTCATTTTCATGGCCCACGGTCTACTTAAAAGGCCTTAAGCCATTGTTTCTTTGTGCAAAATAAATATGGTTGGCGTGAGTGAGCTCTTTGTGAATTTCTACTTTGAATTATTTCAGGTTTTTTTTTCCTGGGCTTTTAGAAAATACCCCCATACAGAAACACATGAGGAGAAACACATTTATGCCTCTACAGCATAAATTTGTGGCGACATTTAACGCCCCTTAGTCTAGAACAATTGAATACTGTTTTAAAAATTTGCTGGGATAAATCTAATTTTGATAACCCAGTTGTAAAAAATGCAGCATTGGTGTCATGTTGGATCAGATTCTGTTGTGCAGATAGCAATCTAGCATGTGTAAATATTTTTAGAAAGCAAACAGACATCTTAATATATTCTTAAGCAAGCATAGAAAACACTGATTTTCCTCCAGGGCAGACTTTCACAAGAACCCATGTTTTCTGAAAAAGTACAGTCTGGTCTGTCCTCCCGAAAATTTTCACCCGGGTGGCACAACTATTATATATATATATATATATATATACTCTTCCATCACCTTCACTTCCTCACTCATCTCCCTTCTTTTGTTTTCCTCCAGTATAAGATGTGCATTAATAACAACTTGGGATTGAGTATTATGTCTTTAGGAAATGGAGGTGGAGACAAACATGTATTCATGATCTTGAAGTTGCTGACAAAAATCCGTATTTTTCATTTTAAATGTTGTCATGCACTTTGAGGTAGATACAATTTTGATCCAGTTGCCACTGAACGTCAAAGTACTCATTAGTTTCCGTGACAACAAACAGGTCGTCTTGATATGAACTCTTCATACCAACAGAGCCTCGAGGTAGCATCAGGCACGCTGGAAGGCTTTGCGCTCAAAACACCTCTCGGGTTTCCTGTGATTTGTGAATAGATTATGTTTGTGTGTCTTTTCCTTTCTTGTCTTGAGACTTGATACCTTATTTAATGAACGTAATTTAATGAGTACCTATGGATCAATTTCAAAGCTCAGGCATGCCCACTGTGGACGTTGATTACATCCATTTTATGAAGTCTTACTGTGAAGAAATTATTTTTAGGCTGCGTCTAGGTTGTTTTGTTGACATGTGGGTACATTTTTCAATGATTTTAAATATTTGCACACAGATTTCCAGTGTTCCTCAACTCCTGAGCTGTGTTGCCCATACAAAAAGCCAGACAGCATACTGGATTTTAACTTCTGCATGTTACATCCTATTCTAAGATGGATGCCAGAAACTAATTAATTGATGTCTAAATAAATAATAGCCATGCGACACAATGTCAGCTAATTATCTCTGTTGTGTACCTGATTAGGGCGAAATGACGCCATTCTCAGAGGAGGAGAAGTTTGCTGGCATCTCGAGGCTGCAGACTTTGTCATGTGTATGTGTATATGAATTTGTCACCATGTTACATTACAAGGGTGAAATTGATTTGATGGGCAAATCTGCTAAATCCTGTCTTGACATTGGTGTTTGACAGATTATTTCAAACCTGAATGGAGGGGGAAGAAAACAAATACAGGAGGAATAATTTACAGAAGTGAATGCAAATGGACAGACCAGATTTTGAGCTAACTTTATGGTTAATTTGCTGGACCAGTCTTTGAGACTTGCCTGAGGGCTTGCCAAAAAGCTAACTTCAGGAGGCTATCCCTTTAGCTATTTTAGCACCCACGTTTAATGGCACCATTTTGAAGATATGAAGAAAATTCTTAAATTAGTCTATTGTTGGACTAGTATAATCTAACACTGCACATTTTAGATAAGTCCAGCCATTTAGTTAATCTATTCAGAGGTGAAACATCCCATATTAGGAAATAAATGTCTGTAACAAAATCTTTAGTGGCATCAATCCCAAATTTTTAATGATCTTTTTGTTTCCCTGGTGTAAAATCATGACATGAAAGAGGCTTATTCCTTTTAGTCTTGATGAGAACCCATTTTTAAATTGCCATAGAGGAGCACAATAAAGGTAACAAAAGTGGCATCTTGGTGTCACCAATTCTCCCTCAGACTTTGTTCCATTCCAGCTAACTGTTTAGGTGTGACACCAGTAATGAGAATTACTTAGTAGTAAGTGACTTCTTGATTCTACAGGTCAGAGAGTAAATAGGCCTGACCTATGCAAATACTTTTTCATGGCACTTTACATTATAAATGCTGATATTAAGCAAAGTTTCATCAAGTATTTAGACGTAAAGAAGATAACCATTTTCATTCATCTCCCAGAAGGGCTGAAGTAGCAAGTGATGGAGAATCCACCATAAATCTGTTTATTTTTCCAAGCGTCAGCAGGTTCCACTGCATTAGGCTATTTTCTTATAAGCTGCTGACCTGCATGTTTTGGTGTGATGCAGCAAAAAAAAGAAAAAGAAAAAGCCTGCATACTGTGAGCCAGGCAGTCTGATGAAAAAAGTGCCAAGAAGCCATCAAATCTGGATTTTGTTTATTCGCAATTTGATGTTCTAAAACAATGCTGTTCATCTTTACAAAAACATTCGTGAAGATGAAGTGTACATTTAGAAACAGTTTGGAAGAGCTTTCGTTTTTTTCTCCCCAGTGTGTGCTTTATCTTGTGAGCGTGTAGGCAGTTTGTTGTGGGAGGGTAAACATATCTGCGATGCTTGCCAAGGGCGGGAAGGCTTCTATTAGTGGTTTCCCAATTGTAGACAAAGTCACTGCGGATAATCTCCTACAGTTAGTTACAGCCGCCATCACCTACCTTTGTTTACTTTGCAGCTTAAGTGCTTGTGTATATCTTACAGGTGAAACCTCAAATGTGAATTCCATGTGGTAATCTTTTGAGTAAGATATTTTTTCTCTCATGGTTAAGAAAACTGAGTAAAACAACTAAAGACATGTAAATTCACCTAAGTAAAGAGAATGTTTTTCAGTTTGTGGTACAGTGGGCTGTGGCTGTGGATTCACTTGCGTCACACTCTCTTGCTTGGTGCATTCATATTGGAATTATCCATGGAACAGTATTTTGTGGTGAGGTGTTGCTGGTACATACACTTTGGCTCCTTGTTGATTTTTCTCCCTCATTACTGCTGCATAGTTTCACTCGGAGATGCACTCTAAAACAATAATAAGCAGTTAGGCTCATTTTTATGGATATAAAACACACACAGAGCTTAGTTTAAAGATCTTCAGCTCCGCAGACTTGCAGCCTCCTGCTGGGGGCTGCTGATTAAAAGCCATCATTATCTTGCTTCGGCTGTACCTAGAGTTGCACACACCTGTTTTCCACATCTGCTCCCGATCACAAGCTGTCGTCCTTCTCTCTAGGACCACAAGTTTCAGAGTTTATGACTGTGTGATGCCATAAATCACCTGCTGAGAGTTCAGCCACCACTGAAACATGCCTCATTAGAAACGGTGAACTGAAGAGAGTTCTGCTTTTCCTCCTGCTCTAAATAACCTCGAGCAGAAGAATCTTTAACTGTTTTATTCACCTATAGTTTTTACATTTGATACTAAATGTATGCAGGATGAGTATAGTGTGATTCCACTGTGCATGTTGTCCCTGCTGAGATGCAAGAATTCAAATGATATCATGGCTGCCGAAAGAAAGCATATAAGATCCACCTATTCTGGAAGGTTTTTACAGTTCAGTCATAGTTAAGGCTTATCATTTTTATATGCAGTTTACTACCCCAAACCACATACCAATTGCAAAATGCTGTCTAGTGTGAAAAACAAAAAACAAAAAGCAAATTTGATTTTATCTAATAGCAAAAAAATTACAATAATAATAAAGTTACGCTAATTCTGTAAGATAGGCAATACATGTGACTCATCATCAGACAGTATGTGGAGCCACTATTCCTTAATTATTTATAATAAATCTCCTTTGTTATTTATAATAGTTATTTTATTTGAGTTCACTATCATAAATAATAGTGGATTGATACCTTAAAACTGTGTTGTGGTAATTATCAAAATCATTCAGCAGTTTTTTTGCTCAGCTCTGTTTATATCTATAACAATTTTACCAAATAGTTAAATTTTAGTAATCAAAAACATTAAAAATATACAAAAATATTAGTTCTAAATGATTAAAATCATCTATGTTAGCGCCAACACTTGACGAAGGACCTCCCCAATAAAGAAACATGTTTTTGTCTTGCAAATATCCAATCAGAACATTGTTTTTCACCTTGTGGCAAAGGGTTTCCAAGATTTTTGAGTGTTCACATTAAGTAATTGTATAATAAAGGAGAATACAATTTGAGAAGCTTTTTTTTTTTTTTTTTACTTTGTAGAATAAACAGGAAATAAGGCACTGCATTCAGAAATGGAAGAAGTGTTTTAGTTAATGAAAAATAATGCCTGGCAAGCCTTTTTGAAAAGCCAATGGTATATCTTTTCTTAATTTTGTTCACACAAGTTTAGTGTGATAATTTCTGGAGACAAGTTGATGTATGATATATATATATGCTCACTTTTGAATTACTTTGACAGTAGCAGCTTGTACTATTTGACCATTATATGTTAGAGACTGAGGTTCATTTCCTGATATCACTGTGCTTGTTTAAAAGTAAATACTGATGTGTAAACTCAAAGATCTATACTCTAGATGTTACACTTGGCACTTTCTGCATCAAACACTCAGCCCAGGCTTTCCATATTAACCTCATTTCAGCAGCTTTCTTCCCTTCTTGTAAATCTGCTATATCTCTATAAATATCGCCGCTGACAGGTTGGATGGTGAAACATCTCTACTTTATTCTACTGTTAAGCAGCTCTTTGTCCCTTGATATTGACAATTCAAAGACATTTCTGAATAATGACTGATGCTGGGGACGAAAACGCTAATGGAAATATCATTGATCTATTTATATATTTTTGAGAAATCTGTCAGCAGAATTAGTCTTCGAAACATAGAAAACAATGTGACAATTTATTAGTCCATTTTATTAGAAAACAATCTAAATCTGTAGCCTGATGAGAAAAGGAAATTCTCTTGTATCGACTCTGTCAATAATCAATATTAGACCAGGTTCCCATTGTATTGACCATATATGTCAAACTTGAGGCCTGAGGGACAAATCTGTGCCAGTTACAACGTTTGTGTCCCTCTATACTACAGAAGGACATATGAATAGAGCCTTCAACGTAACAATTCTTGAATATTTTATCAATCAAATCGAGGACCTTTTTATCTTCCTGCTGCCAAATTACATCAATGTGAAAAGTTGTTTGATATCAAACTTTAAGAAGCACTTATCAAAAGTAAAGACTATTTATTCATATTTTAGCTAACAGTTTGTTAGCAGGTAGTTTTATCAGTACATTCTCATTCTACCACAACGATCTTGACATGGCCCAAAATGAAAATTCGTTTGACATCCATAGTATAAACTAAAGTATTCATGTCATTGTTAAAGTTAATTTATTTTTCCCATTGGATAATGTAAGGTAACTCCTATAAGGAAGTAATTTTAAATCAAAATTTAATGTCCACATCTTTTTAAAGATTGTATGATGACTGGAAAGTGTGCTGAGAGAGAAGAGGAAGATGTACAGTATCTGTAAAAGCTGAATTAAGGACTATTGTCTCTATACCACTTAGCCTTAAGGCACCCCCTATTGGCCACTTATTTTTACCCCCATTGGAGTTCAGTCAGTATGTGTTTCTGTTGGAGATGTCCAGATCAGGATTTCTCCTTTCCGAGCCTGACTTGTCAATAAAATCAATTCCATATGCGTGATTTACAACTCAGTTGTTCTGAAGTATAGTAAACACTATGCTGCATTTCATTAATAAACTTAATTCATTCCTCAGTAATTTTCAGATTCTGCAGTGTGTGTTTTTCTGGACATTGCTAGATATTTTGTTGACACACACACACACCCACACACACCCACACACACACACACACACACACCTGCAGACTTAAAGAAACTCATGTCTTCCTGTGAGTGCTGATATCTTTAAACAGAGCAATTTGCTGATGTGCTAGCCTGTAGCTTGCATGTTTATTCTGTGTTTTGAAATAACTGAGAAGAAGTTCTCCATCTTTATAAACTCAAAGCTTTGCTTTGAACGTCAGCTGTAGTGACTAGTTTCTCAGCTGTGCAGTTTTCACAGTGAGCAGAGAAAAGCACTTGTTACAAAGAGTAAGTGAACCGTATTGTAAATATTAAAGAAAACATCGTGAAGAAAATGTTAAATTAATTAATTATATATATAAAAAACAGTTATTAAAAATCTTTTAAATCAGCTCAGCTAATGAGCGACGGACATCATTACACAGACTGAACACCAACAACAAACTAAACCGGGTTAGGCTTAGTTAATCTGATACCAATCATTTAATAAATTCCTCAATCAGCAAGCACTATTTTCTCTATTTTAAGTGGAGAAATAATCTCTATAATCTCTATTTTCTTTATTTTGCTATTTTTAATGTATCTATCATTTTGTTCTTACCTTGTTGCTAGGTGGTATTGTAAAAGACAGGGCTTCTTTATCCAATCCAAGCAATAGAAGTAGAAAATAGGAACAGGGGAAGAGGGTGTTTATTCAGCTTCACAGAATGCTGAGTTTTGTAATAGTATTGATTTTTACTGTATGATGATAGATCAGATGTTCTTCTGGATGAAATAAGAATATTAATCATTATTATATAATGCAAAAAGTGGGTAATTTAAATTATTTAATATGCCAGATTCATAAATAAGGTAATATGGAGACAATTAATATAAAATAGTGCAACAAGTGCAAAATGTTAAATTTTTATCTTCCCTCTTCAGATCTGACTATATATATTTTTTTATTTAGTGTTTCTGTAACAGCATTAAGGTTGATCTAAAGCTTCCTAGCCTGACTTAATAAGCATAGAGATAAAGAAAGTTGTGTGGACTACAACCCCCCATTGGTCCAAGAAGTCCTGGTTATCTGGATGGATATAGAAATTACACTTATTTCTGAGACAAATCCTTCTGGTGCAGAAAAATACGGTCCATTGATGTGACCCGATCTACTCTGATCCAAAGGGCTGTTTTAGCTCCTGACATTTGATGGAAGATACAATTTAATTGACAAAATCATATCAAAACATATATATTTCTTCATTTGACATCTTACAATAAAAGATACAGTACTCAATAATTTTGTGTCCTGAAAATAGTTACAACTGTTTTTAATTAAAATTGTCTTTTGTGTTTCTCTAATTGGGAGTAATGAATCCAGTGGAGCTGAAAAGTATATACATCTTCTATCCAAAAAGTCAAGGCAAACAGAAAAAGGCACGGCTCTCCTTCTAGCCGTGTTTACTGAGCTACTGCAGCACTCCAACGTTGTTCTTTATGCTCTGGCCTTGTTGTCACATTCTTCTCTCTGACTGTCAGCTTTGCTGCATCCCTCTCCATATCGTGCCAGTTTCAGATGCTCTTTGAGAGACTGTCATAAATTTGCAGACATTTTTTTTCCTTAGGGAGGAGGTTCCAGGCCTATGTCAACAGATAAGAAAGAGTGCACAGTGTGTTGGAGTGTGAAGTTGAGCTGAATATTGGAGACTTGGCATGGATCAATAGGCTTGCATTGAGATGCACCAAGGAGATATAGAGGGGATGCTTTTCTTACCACTGCAGTGTATTGATAACCATTCCTAGCCAAATAAACCCTTTCAAGTGTTTATGCATGCGTTTTGCTAATGAGGCAGCCTTAAGAGAAAGCATGATTGGAATACTGTTTCAAATTGTCATTTTCTTTTGCTAAAATTACAACTCACTCTCTGTTTTTGTTTCCCCTAACCCCTTGTCTTTCTGTATCTCTCCATTTCTTGTATTTTTATAGGTAAGTGACAAATCAGCTGATATTGTATCAGAAAATATGATGAATCTCCCCAAAGGTAATGTTATTGAATCTCATGATTTATGAAAATTCTGCCTCACAGAACATCCCTCCCTGACCTGCGACTCACCCACTCTGCTCCTTCAGACTAGCTTGCAGCAATTAGCAGCAACTGCACACCAGCTGACCTTAATATATGAGCTTCCTCTCAATGTAACACAAATTCTTATGACTTTTTTTGAATAATGTCTTTCTTCTGACACTTTGTCATAAAAAACAGACTTGTAGAGTGCATAGTGATAGATTTTCCCACTTGAGATGTGGATCTCTGCACCTTGTCCAGACTTGCCATGGACTGCTTAGTTATTTCTCTCATTGATGCTCTTGTTGCCTCATCTCTCCACTGAGGTGGTTCAGCCATAATATCTTGTAGATGGGTCATACTCTTTAAGCTGTCAGTAAAATGCTTAAGCAGTTCTCTGTGTGGTGTTCAAAGCTTTATAAATGTTTATTACCTAAGCATTCTTTAAGCTTTCCCAGAACTTTATTCATAGTCTGCATAGTGTGTTCTATAGTTTTTATGCTGCTTGTTCACTAAAGTTCTATAACAGCTCCTTTAAATTAGGGCTCTCAAAAAAATGTGGCTGAAAAAGTGCATGCCACACTTTTTAGAGCAATTGTTCATTGCTATATGTTGGTTTAAATTAATTATATTGAGATCAATGGTTTAAGGTATGAGAGTACTAACTGTATATTCACTGAGATTATACAGTTAGTACTCACTAAGTGTGAGTACTAACTCACAGTTAGTGAATTAGTACTGTCTGAAACAACAGTATCATTACTGTCGTTTCAGATGTGCCTATTAGTGAGATTATGCGTCTGTGGATTGTGGAAATCAATTAAGTAGTTTACTATAAATCATTATCTCCATTGCCTTTTCTTAAGTATTACTGCATGTTAGCATTTCTTCTGTAATATTTAGCCGGTCTAAATACACATAGAGGGGTTATTTCAGGCTGCAACAGAAATCTTATTAATTTATCTTAAGTTAATCACAAACCATAAGGTTGCGTGTCTGTATAATGGCCCCGTCATAAGCAGCATGTGCCTGTGCTGCTTTCACCTAATGGCAATGTTGTGTTTTACTGCTAATCTGTTTATCTAATCAGATGCCTAGGGTGGGGGGTCTATCTCATTAACTTGCAGGATATTGATTTCCTGTGTTGGAGCCGAGCACGTTACAGTTGCCCGTTTCCACATTCCTAGATGGGAAGAATACTCGTTGCCTTCCTCATAGCTCATCAATCGATCCCGCCTCGCCTCAGCTTGAGGTTGTTGTGTTCTGTGTGTGAGGGTTTGTATGCCCGCAGTCATGCCTGGATGTGAAAATAGCTGCTAAAAGAGATTGATTGCAAGAGGGGCATGTTTGCGTATAAAGGCCGGTTGACAGAAAGACAAAGATTGATAGTGTTGAAAGAGTTTTACTTGCCACCACTCTTTTTTGTCTTTTTTTTTTTTTGCTCTCTTGTTTCAGGTAGGCTATGAAGCACCTCTCATTTTCCAGCTTGCAGCATTCCACCTTATTGATCTTCAACAACTGCGTAATTGTACATGCATGACAAAGTTGGAGTTTTTGTCAGATATTTACCTTCAACCTTTCATTGCTGCAAAGTTTAAAAATCCACTAATAAACATTTAGCAACAAGCTGCATGGGGAAGCAAATAGAAACCCTTGTGGGGAGAAAAGTTATAACATCATAGTAGTAGTCTACATGAAAAAAACAAAACAAACAAAAAAAACCCATCTAAAACTGCTTATTAGTTTAGTTGCCCATGATTGCTATCGCTTCTGATCCCAGCAGAGTTCATGAGCCATATTGACAAAAACTGTTGTATGTCTTGTCTTCTGCTGCCAACAGTGTTGTAGTGAAAAGGTCATTTGTCACTGGTCAGTCCTGTGTTTTTGGAGTTTAACTGTGACAAAGGTGTGGGAGTGGCCTCTGTCTTGTAAAGTACATCAGTGTCACTGTGTGACTGCAATGAGGGTGGCATATGTGTGCGTGTGTAAGAGTGTGTTAAGTGTGTGACAGCAATGCGTCATTCTGCAACTTGCAAAGGCCCCGGAGCTCCCCTTTGGTATCTCCCATGCTGCTGATGTTATGCAACTATGCTATTCTCTCACCACTGGCCCCTCTCTCACTCTCCATCTTTCTGTCTTCGTCTCTCACGACTTTTTTCTGTTTTGCATGTGTGTATGCGTGCTGTAACTGGAGAGAGTATAGATATTTTTGGAGCCGTGGTGTTTGAGTGGGATTTAAGGGATTATTTGTGCTGATGCAGAGCTCAGCGTGATGTTCCAGCAGGCCAGCAGGCTCCAGCTCTCTCTAGTCGAACATTTTCGCTTTTTTATTCTGACGTTTTATGTTCTGTTCTATCTGTACCTTCTTCTGTGCAATTGTGCCCTCTCAGTGCATTGATCCCCACCCACTCCTTCTCTGCAGTATAACTTCCTCCCAGTGATATAGCTGCCGCATAGTTATAGAGGCTTATTAGTACTCCCTCCACACCAGTCACTTAAAAACAGCTCAGTTCTACACTTTGCAGCTACTCTGTTGTCTGTTTTATGAGGAATATATCAGATAAAAAAAACTACAAGTTTTAGAAGTTGTAGAAATAACATTTTTTGTATAATGTCATTGCTGGGTCATCTCAATAAATTATTATTGAAGGATAGTTATTTTAGTGTTTAATTCTATAATCTCTAATCGTTCAAAGTCACTAAAAAAAGACTTATTATATATTTTACTCCATATGTAATGAATTTCTATATTACATGTCTCAGTTTAAGAAATTACTTCCAAAAAGTATAGAATTTTTTGACCATGTTCAAATATTTTGAGATGTACCTAAAGATCTTCTGAGTTTCCTGGCTACTTTAGCCTGGTGCACCCTGCAAATCTTTTTGTCCAACAGTTTTTTTTCTTCCACTCAACTGTTCATTAATATACACCACTCTATGAACAGTCTGCTTCTTTAGTAATTAAATTTTATTGGTTAGGAACTTTGACTGTCATTAATCATTATCTGTTGGAAAACTGTCAATAATTGTGTATGCCATATTTGAACATTTCTGGATTTATTGTATGTAATCATATTTTCTGAGATAGTGAATTTAGACTTATAAAAATGCTTTAAGCCATGATCCATGTTAATATAAATGACATATCTCTTTGTGAAAAAATATCCTTAGAAGAGATTCCATTCTTCAAATGGATTTTGTTACATTTAAAGGTGACCCACAGATTTTTTTATGCAGTTAATTTTAACCCTAAAAGACATCTATTTTGCATAATTTGAGTAAATTTAATAAACAGCAACAGTAGTCGCCTTCTTATGTGCAGTTCTTTTTATTCATTGAGCAGTAGGTATAGGTATACCAAAGCTGTAGCCACATCACCGCAAACTCACAACTGAATGACTCAAGGCCATTATTTTCACAGCCTGAACTGTTGTCTGTCTTACAATGGCTCAAGAAAACTTTCTCTTATTTACAACAGCTGACTGACATCTGCAAAAATCTGTATCTGTCACTGTAGATGACATGACTCTCTTACAGTAATGACAGATTTGCATTTGGAAGAGGTGCATGTGCGCATGTATCCATTACTACTGCTGACACTTTTAATAATTCCTCTAACCTGAATCATTCCTTGAATGATCTTGGTGTCAAAAAAAGGTTCGTTGTTCATTTGCCCCTCTCTGCTGCTCTCACTTTGCAGAGATGTGTGCTTTTCTGACAGGAAATTTGGAACAGTCTCTGACATAAAAATGTTTAAATTACCCTAAAAAGCATTGGTGTCTAACCATTGCAAAAATATCCCATATGCAAATCTTGTCTGGTATCTTATCAGTTTTCAGTACAGAATATTATTTGGTATAGTCTTAAAATATATTTGCAGAATGATTCGGAAAAGCTAGACAATTTTAGGGTTTTGAAAAGCAAGCCCATTAGTTTGCATCAGTAGGCCAGTGATGTGTCTAATGCAATAGAGACTAATTTTCACTTACAAGGTCATATGAACAGATAATGCACAGTGCCGCCAATGCATGTTATTTCACCAGCATATGTTGCAGTACACCCTCAAAAACAGACTTGACTAAATGTTGTCGTGCTTTAAAAATGTGAAAGTTTAATATTATATATATTTGAACTCAATGTAAATTTACTTTCCTATATTTTTATGACATGTACGGGTAATTTATTTATATCCTAATTTTCATGTTGCCACTAAAAATAAAAGATATAACACAGATAGAGAACCTTTATTATACTTTGCCCTTTGACAAATAACAATTAACTCCAGCTCAATTCCTATTTCACATTTGATATTTGTTCATGTGGTAATGAATTACCACGGCTCCTTCCTGCTTCTGTTCCTGCCCCTCCAACACCCCAGCATCCACCCATGGACTACAAGTTCAGAGACGCTTCTGTACTCCCTGCCAGGTGGGAGATGTGTTGCAGAGGCTGATGCAGTAGACATACAATTATCAATGTTACTTAGTAACAATTGAGTAACAAAGGCGTAGAATTATAATATCAGAATCAGGTGGCCAAACTTAAACCGAACCTTTATACCTAAAATGTTTTACACTTAGGCATCAAGACTGTAGTTGTCTGACTCATGTAAGAAAGGATTCGTCAATGATTTAAATGTTGGTAAGTATGCAGAAGTGACATTTTGTGGCCAATTGAACTGATGGGATTCACAGTAGATTAGGACCTAAGTGTCCTGTGCAGCATCAGTCTCAATTAAATTGGGTTAACTGTTAACAATGGACATGATTTAAAATCTCTCCAATATTTGTAAAAGTGTTATTATAGTATTACTGTAATAGTAATAGTATTTTTTTCTCTGTGTAAATTAAATGTGCTTCAAAGTATATTGAGGGTAATCTATGGAAATGCTACTGCTTGGCTGGCATTTTGTCTTCTGACGTCAAGGAGTCCCAGCTTTTCTATGACTTGTAAAATCCTAGTATAAATATTTTGGTGAATACGTCACTCTATGGAATGGCTCCTCCTTTTCCCAGGCAGTAGTACTCTGCAGCATGAGTGTCTTTGCTGAATATCACAAATAGAGAATTCTCAAACAGGATGGCACAAAAGATGTAATTTTCCACTTTAGATGGCATTCAGTTCAAAGGTGTGCTTGATTTAGACTGCCATGAAACAACCTAGATCTTTAATATTTTCATGTTTCACACCTTTAAACCTCTTTCTGTGTTTTTCAACTTGGATTTTTTTTTTCATACTGATTTTTCTAAGGCCTTTTCTATGTTGTGTGTAATTAACTTTTCCTGTAGTTTGTTGTTTATTTTTAATTTTTTTAAATCTCCATCTGTTGTGTGGTTTTAAAAAAAACCTACAACAAATATTTATTTTGGTGGAATAATCCTCCATCATACATTTGATACTTTTCATGTGTTTGATGTTACCTTCGGTGTCAATTATATCACTATTTCCGAGTTAGTTCACACTCAGCGGGGCTGAAAATTGTCTCCTCAGTGTGATTCGTCCAATTATAGCTGCTAATTGTAGTTTCAGGCATAGATGTGGAAGTCATTGCTTTCACAATATTGGTAGATTGAAAGTAGGACAATTGTAATTTTTCCCCTTTGATGAAAGTCTGAGTGAAACCCTTGAGTTATTTCCAGTAGGTAGGTTCATACCTATTACTTTGACAGGGAAAACATTTAAAGATTATTTTTATTTTTAATTACTTAACTCAAAATAATCTGAAAATTTAAACATTTTAAAACCATAGTAAAATAGTGAAATCACTGAAGATTCTAACAGATGTATAACCAGTTGATATTGACCATATGTCTATATTGTTATTGATTTATTGTCCATACCTAGTCTGCCTAAATTTGAAGAAATTAGCGTTTTGTGGTACGTAAAATCCTGTCATATCTTTAAATTAGGTATTTTTGAAATGCTGCCTTTGTTTTTTGTCTTTGTACTTTATAATGTATAATGAAGCTTAAATGCTCTATGTATAATCCAATTATTTCACATTCCTGGTTAAATATGTGACTGATTGCGTCAGGTGGAGCTTTTCACTATGAGATAATTTACATTTTTCTTATTGGATCACTGAGTTGACATTCAAGTGCACTTATAGGTAGTACAGCTAATGTAGCAGAGCTGTGATTCTATTGCTGTGAAATATTTTATAATGTTAAAAAAATCTGTGGCAGCCTGTGACACACAAACGGCATGTAAATAGACATGCCTCACTTGATTCACTGGACATCCCCTGGTGAAACATGCAGGGACAGAAACTGTTGGACATCTAATGTAGACAGTCTTATCAGGGTTGCTGGGAGCCATCGTGCCGTGGAGCATCAACACCTGCTGGTGGGAATAACTGAACAAAAATATGTTAATATTTTTTCATGCAGGTCTTATCAACTGTAGCTATTCTTTGAATTTGATTAAAAACAGATTCATCTAGATATCAACATCATCTAAACCTTTTAGGCTGGATGAAGTGAAACTGAACAATAACACACACATTAGCACTTTATCCGCTATGAACTACCGTTTCTACATGCTGATGTTGGTCACAACACCCAGACGACTCTTCATATACATAGCAGTTTGGTGGAAAACAGTTGTAAATTTTGCTAAAAACAAAAACTTAAGAAGAATAAAAATAATTTAAACAAATTATTTCTTGATTAAAAATATGTGTTATTACACAGATAAATCACAGTAGCCTCATATAGAATTAGTTTACTCTTCTATCTGTTTGAGTTTTCTGGTAAATTGTTTTTCAACAAAGATAAAGTGGCAGATATTATACAACTTTAGATATAGCGTTGGATTCATGATCCCATCTTGTTTTTTAACCATCCTGTTTCTTTGCGTTATCATGTGAAATACACAGGTGTATAACAAGAAATGTGCACACGTGCAAGCCTTCTGTGGGCTACATACCCAGTACTACTCATGTTTTTAACCACAGTTACGCATACGCTAAACCGGAAGTGTCGTTTGGGAGCTAGTCATCTCAAGCAACTCTCCTTCCTTCTGTGCTCAACATCTGTTTATGTTTGAGTGTGAAGTATTCTTCACTTCAGTAGTTGGCTCACTTGAGAAACCGCCACCAAAATGTCTTTGATTTCACAGCAGACTGTTTGTGAGAACTGCTGTCTTTTTTCAGTCTAGCATGATGTCAGAAGTTCATCCCACCGACCTTAATTGCCCCCATCCTCCCACAGATTTCACATGCATATAATGAACCTCACACACACACTGCCTCTCACCCACTCTCTGACTTTTAAAGGCTCTTAACACATCTTAAAACTCTGTATTTGCAACACTGACTCTTTAAAATATTTAGGGAAACTGACTCAATTAAATGCTCCTTCATTCTTCAACCCGCAGTAAAAATGTTCCATCTGATGTCTCGGGCTCACAGCAGTCCCTTCCTGCCTGGGGGTTCTGCTGTGCTGACAGGTTTTGTGTGGTGATGGTGAGATTTAGCTGAAAGTTTGACTTTTAAATGTCACAAGACCCACTGCAGCAGACAACGGTGGCATGGTCACAGCTGTCTAATCCTTGGCCGTGTCTGTCAGATTCACTCAGGTGTACAATGTCCTCCGACATTTCACACATAAAATTAGGATTGTTAATAAATACTTTTTTTAAAAAAATCTAAGTATTTTCTTTCTTTAAATTTGACTCTTTCAGGATAAAATATTATGTTTGCACACAGCTTTAGTGTCAAATAAATATTTTAGTATTTTTATGTCTGAAAAGGTTATGAATTAATTATAGTTGAATAAGTGACACTTGAAGTGAATATACTTACTCTAGAACACTGTAATTAAAAGCCTACTTCTGATTGTGGAAGTCAATTTTACAGTTTACTTCACAGTGATTCATCACTTTGGCAGGCGTTTTATTCATGCTCTATTGTTCTGGTTATTAAACTAAAACCAGATTTACCCACAAATCCTTTTTTTTTTCTTGACAAAAATGTTCTGTGTTGATTCTTCCTACACACAAAAAGTCTTAAATGAGTGACAGTTTCTCAGAAAATAATGAAACCTACCAAAAGAGTTAACTTGTTTCTCATCTGACCATCCACACATTTGGAAAACGTAGAAACACTTTCATGGCTTGACACAATTTGTAACACTGAATGTCTCCTTCTCTTCACACATTGTCATGCTCTATACCAGTGGCCCACAGTGCCTCCCTCAGTCTAAACACCTCATCTGGACCTCCATATTACCACCTCTTACACAGTACAGATCATGGTTTCAACAACAGACTTTTTTTTTGACTTAATTCTTTGTCCTTGTTAGAAACATTTATCAGTAAGTTAGGTATATATTCACATGATAGCATGACACAGTTGCTCCAGATGTGTCTGCTGCATATTTATGATGCAATTTCCCTGTTTCAACCAATAATCTTGGTTGGATTGAAATCTGGTGACTGCCGTAGCCTCTGGGGTACAGTGAACTTGTTAGGCTGAAGAAACCAATATGGGATGATTTGAACTCAGTAACATGGTTCATTATGCTGCTGGAAGTAGCCAGCAGAACACAGGCACACTGTGGTCATAAAGGGATGGATAAGTGTACCAGTTCTCCTCCACACTCCAACATCAACAAGGCATTTATATCCACACAACATCCACTCACAAGATACTATAGTCTCCTCTTCAGTCCACACTCTTTATAACTAAGAGATGACAGTGAAGAAGTGAAACTCCCAATAGTTCAGCACTTTCTGAAACACTCTATGTGAGGCATGGTTGCCTCATTCTGATTCTCATTTGAACTTCAGCAAATAGTATTTTCCACATAGAAACTCTTAAAAGCCTCAAATTGCTGCAATGTGATTGGCTGATTCACTATTTATGTTGGAGCAGTTGAACAGGCATAACTAATGAGGTGGTTGTTGGGTACGTCTTTTTTGCATTTGGAATTAGAAACGGGCCTCATAAGGGCATAATAAAACTATATTCATACAACAAGAGTCTTGTATTATTCTTAAGGTTCCTCCAACCTCAAGAATAATACATGATTGGTGATGGTGAAGGCAAGGAAAAGCCAAAATGCAAATGACAACTTAGGCAAGATATGGTGAAAATGTACTTAAACTTACATCAGACTTTTAACACTTGACATGAGGGCTCACCAAACTAATAGATGTAAAAAAAACCACAAATGAAACTAAAGAATCACTGATTCTACAACATTCTACAACATCACAGGACTGAAGCATGCGGATAATCGAGGCTAAAACAAAACCAAGGCAAAGGAGACTAGGATAATGAATATGTACAAGGCCAGACATGAGAACTAGTTGAGACCAACGGAAACAAAACAGTAATCTAATTGAAATAAAACGTGACACCAGGACAACTAAGAACCCAAACCCACAGACAAGACAACGAATAGCAGAAACCTGTGGAACAAGATCGAACATAAAACCTCATGAGAAAAACACCAACCACCCAGCCAAACAAAATAAACAGCAACAACTCGGTAAACAAATGTGGGCATGGTCATCATATTGCAACATAAATATTTCCAGGTGTCTTACAAAGCTTTTGGATTCTCATTGGGACTTTGTACAAGAAATTCATCTATTTCTTAAAAGTAAACCACTGTAAATGCAGGAGAGCATTCTCTCTTGCTCTCCTGCTGAACATTTTCTCTCAGATTGGTGGTGTTTGATGGACAACCCGAACCCTTTTACCCAGCCAAATCTCCAGACAATGAATGCAGCGTGTGAAAACATAGATGAATCTATTCAAGGCCGGATTTGACACGCTGAAGGATTCGTTGCTCATTACTTCGTGAGAGAAAGGATTGCCTGTCAAGTAGCTGAACTCATGGAGGTTGTTGTGCTGTGGTTTTGCTTTTCTACATACGTTTGGAAAACTGTAGGAATGTGATTGTGGGGTAGTTTTTTTGTTTTATGGATTGGATAATTTTGTTCAATTAGAGCACTTCCTGTGTATGAGAACAAGCGAAGAGAGAAATATACTGAATTAAATGTAACGAAAATCTGAAAATTAGTCACACACAGTTAAAGATTAAGCATTCATATCTCAAACTTAATGAGCAGTTCTTTTTAAAATTAGTTTAGTTGTTTTTTCCATTTTTCTTCAATTTGTTTTAATGTGTCTCTCCTCCATTCTTATAAATATCTGTGTCCCAGCAGTTTGATATCTGATTTGTATGCATTTCCATTACATGCTGTGTATTTGCTTGTTTTATGGCCACATCCAAACTGAAATGTGAGACAAATATCTAAATATTTGAAGAAGTGTTTGTATAAGCTCTCCAGTTTGCTGAACGAATGAGTCGCTTTCAGGGGAAGATCTTTTGACATTCTGTATACCTCCCTATAGCATGTAATTACTTCACCAGGTTAATGTCACACAAATCCCCCACAGAGCTCTTTCCTACATGCTGCTCCTTCTTTATAATTCATACCCCTTAATGAGATTTAGGGCAGCCTCAGAAAAATAAAGAAAACTTGATGTAATCACTCACATGATTTCTTCATCCAGATGACTTTTGTATTTCTTTCACTCAGAACCATAATATCCAGTCTCTTATCTCTTTGTTTGATTTGTTTATTTGGTTTCAGCCACAGTAACTGCTGTTACTGTCATCCAGACTGAAAATCTGCATGACAGAAATGTCCCATGTTGTGTAGATGACAGGAAATGAATCTGACTTTTGTTATTTCTACTGCGTAACATTATTTTTACTTACAAAATTCTACATCCTCAATCCCAATCAACATGCAATGTACAAAACAAACTCTAATGTTTCAGAAAATTATTGAGTGATGTTTGGATGCATCGTAAACATGTTTATAGAAAGAAAAAACAAATGTCTGAGACCAATTTACTTTTGCTTTTTTTAAAACACAAAATAGGTATCCCTGTTTGTATAAAAGAAATCTGTCTAGCTTTTTATATTCTCTCAAGATTAAGGCCTCAGACATTTCAAACTTTTCTTTTTGTGTTTGAATTATTCTCCAATGAGGGAGGCACACTCTTGTTTTCTACTCACAGATGTTAGATATTTATCAGGGTCCTAAGAGCAGAGTGGTGGAGGTTGCTTACTAGTTCTGCTCAACGTACAACTAATAAAACATTCGTTTTTACTCACTGAGGTGACATACTGACCTTTTTCTGCATCCAGAGCTCAGTGCTCAAAAGGTGTAGCTCAAATACTTGAAGGGAAAATAGACATGGAGATGCATTACATAACTGCTGCATTGGGAACTTTATGTATTTATTAAATAGTGTCTTTATTATTTTAAATAACCATATGTCTTATGATTTTTAATGTAAGGGTGCAATTAGTTGGTGGCCCATTTAGCATTTTTATTCACCAGTTTGGAACTATAGGTTATGAAGATTTTGAATTTTTTTTTATTATTATTATTTTTTGTTTGAGAGTGAAAATAAGCAATTGTGTCACTGGGAAGAATTAATCCACAAATGCTGAAAGCTTTAGTGCCACTTGGCTCTCCAGTGAAACACATTAAGTGCATAAATCTTTATAAGTTAATAATAACTGATAAAACTGCTCCAGACATTTTTCTGTCTAAGTTAAATAAATGTTTCTTGAGTCAAAAGAAATGACATTTGATGTGTTTTCTGTGTAGTAGAATAAATAAATAAATACATGAATAAATAAGAATGCCTGGTTATGAATGCATCAGTTTTATGCCAAAGCTTATAAAATGGACAATTTGGCAAATCCCAAGGTAATCTTTAGCATTTACTTTTTATTTCTCCAGCTCTTAATGACAAATAACAAAACCTTAATCTAAAAACCGACAACTCAGAGCAGGATCCTAACGGTCTTCTGCTTTAGCACAGGCTCATCTTTTCCTTTGAGCCAATGATAATCAATTAATCACTGCAGGTCATCATTGGGTCATATAAATTCTCAGAGGAACAGCTAATCACACTCAAATATGTACTGGGTTCATCCAGTCCTGTGATTAAGGTTCAGACTAGTCAGACAGTCCAGAGGGAGCCAGTCAAGCGCTTTGGCAGCAACAGTGACACGGCGATGGTGCAATGCAGGAAAAGTCTATTTTTGGAGCTGTTGAGCAACAGAGCTGAAACCATGGTTAGAAATGGAGGGTGTGTAGATTATTTAATGGGTTGCTTTCAGTTGTTGATTATGCCTTCAACGGGTTTATACACACCATAGTTTGTGCAGCACATTAATAAAATGAATTTATCCAGTCATTTCTTTACATCTCTTGGATCTAATTGGCTTGAAGCAATGTTGTCAAATATGAAACATGACAACTACAACAAATGAAACATGAGGGTATTAGACTGAAACTGTTTACAAAACACCATTATAGAGGTGATTAATATGTCCCAGGACAATTAATGGGCCAGAAAATTAAATCTGATCCTGTTTTAATCTGGTACATTTATCATAAGTTTGTTCCAGCAAAATGAATTTCCATAAGACCTCTTTTTTATAGTATATTAGATTCACTGACATTTGTGAAAGCTAAAAATGCATTCTTCTTTAAAATAAGCAAAAGCGGCTGCAGGTTTTTTAAACTTATAGTGAAACTGTTATACAGATACATTACATATGAATCTGCATATCATTACAATGATGAACTTTCATATGAAATATCCTTTATTAGTTTTGCATTATTCTAAATACTCGAAATACGTTACTCTCTATGTAACGAATCTATGTATTGGCTATGTTTTGAACTGAATCGCTTAAATAAATCAACTTTCAAGATTTTTCTAATTTGAGATGGATCTGTATTTTTTTATATATTTTTTTTTTACTACATCAGCAACAGGCTGTTGAATGAGTGAAGAAACTTTAAATTATAAAGTAGACGAAAACTGGCGAGAAGTGAAATTTTATGACGCTTTCAGTAGAGAGCTCCCAGAGTGTCAAGCTTCCAAAATGCACTCACCCCTACCGCGTGAGTGGTTGAGCTTAATTTGATGGCCCAGGCACAAAGCTCTCATTCAAGTGTGCAGAGGAGCATTTACGCTCTGATGGCAGCAGATCCTCAGCACAATGCTGGCAATTGACAGAACACTTGATAATCATTGTCATCTTTAGCCCATACCCGCATATTCACAGGTCTCTGACAGCTTGTAAACGAGGAGCAGGGTCACTGTCCGATCCCATTCAGAGGATGTGTTGCCAAAAAGTCAATGAGGCCGAACAAATTTTAACAAATGCTTCACTGCGTAAGAACTGAACACGTTCCACTGTGCTGCACAGAGCCAAAACAATTTTAGATTTGAAAAGTAAGATATAAAATTTTATGTAATCTGCATGATGATGCTCAGAGTGGCATTAAAAATGGGTAATTAATGCCAGATAAAATGTTTGTATCTTAACTGCCAAATTTCCTCCTTAGTACCCTTAACTAGTCAGAGACATGCACAAAAAAAGATGCAGCACTTCTCTATTGTTTTGCTTGTAAAACTCATTAAAGCATAGTTTTCGTTCAGCAATGAAAATTCAAAAGTTAGACTTTGCGGCTTGTGGCTTTTCACTGTGCGTCACGCCTCTTGAGTGCTGTGACGTCAAATTGTGGAATACCAGCAATGCAATAATTCCTGTCTGCAGTCACTGTTTTGGAAACATATGCTCAGGAAGTTTTTACCAACTCCATACAAAAAGGGATAAACAAATTGAGCTTACATTGACATTTTGAGGCACATTTACAGTAAACCAGCACAGCAAAGTCATGCAGAATGACTAAAATTAATAGATTATTTTTGCTAAATTTGGTATGATACTAACCATGACAACACATCTTTCCTACTCTGTTGCAACTCTTTGAAGAAGTATGCATAAAATGAGTTATAACCATATTTTATCTCCCTTTGGGACGAATAAAGAATATCTCAATTGAATCAAAATGTTGGATTTTATCATTAGCATAGTTTGAACATGACGTGACTTTACAGAAAAGTTTCCTGAAATGTCATTGATTAGTTTATTTTACTGGAAATGGCAAATGGTTGTCTCTGTAAGGTCAGTTTGGGGAATAACCAAGGAAGTAACAACTGCAGCCCATAACTAATGACATCCTGTTTTGAAAACTTGCTTTCAGGAGGTTCTTACCAACTCCATAAATAATGTGATAAACAAAAGGAGCAATGGGTGACAGAACAAGGTTGCACAGCTGAAGGACTTTTATAGGTGTGTGTTTATAATGCAAATGAAAAAACTTTTTACCAAAATCCAGAAATTTAGTATATTAATGCATTGTATATGCAAATGCCATTTCTGTAAGGCATACATCATTGTATTATAATTATTAATTTTTTTAATTATATTTATGGTTTAAGGTTAAGTTTTCTTTTCCTATAAGCTAAAATCATCAAAAATGATAACTAAAATCCCTGACCTACTTAATTTGGAATTTTTGTTACTATAAAATAGCTTCAATATTATTTTCTGTTAAGGGCACCATAGGTTAATTATGTTAATATTTTACCTAAAACATAGCAAGCACTTTTCAGCCGCTTCTCTAGAAGTTGTGACGTCTAACTCTGAAATACCAAAGATACCTACCTAAAGGCTATTACGCTAAAATGTCCTGGAGAATTCACACTAGACCTCACACCAACCAAAAATAAATAAAACAAAATAAATAGAGCACAGAGAAAAATATATGTCTACACAGTTCTAAAAGTTCATACATTAATCTTGGTTTTAAGTTTTTGTGCATTGTTACTCAACAACCTTCCTTTTGTGTAGAACACACAAGATGTTTTCACCCATTATTGTCATCTTATTAGGGGACAAGTTATGATTCCTGTAACTATATAATCTGGTAATTAAGGTATCATAAAGAAGAACGAAGCTGATCGTTCCAACTGTTGGTGAGAGTCACCGTTACCAGATGGTGTAAGAGTGAAAATTGCCTGTGGTAATGGATCACTGATATTTCAGTACATTCCCATCTGTACCTGCTTTGAGGGAAAAAAACCCAACTGCCTTGTGAAGCATTCACAGCAGACATCGCCATTTGGAGTCGTAGTTTTTAACTTTGTATTAATGATGCTATTAAGCACAGATGGTGGCCTATAATCCAGCTGAGCTGATTGATGAATGGTTGCGGATTTGTCTTTTTTTCTATGCTGTGAACAATGAAAAAGGGGAGATTTGGAGTTTTTTATATTCCATCCACATTCACTGTGGTATTATATCTTAGTTGTTCATTAAAAAAAAATCTTAAAGAAACTTACATGATTTACACATCTTTGTGTGGAGATATTTTTATATAATTATTCTTTGTTTTTTGTTAACTGTTACTGTAGTAAACTAAATAGATTTTAATTTCAGTTGATCAAAAAAAGCAATGCAAATGAAATAAATATAGCAAGATATTCTTCCAGGCAATACACAATGTAAAAAGCATGGTACATACTTTTGCGTCAGGTATGTTCAAGGTTTGTTTTCTTACCTTGATGATGGGATTTGTGCTTTCAGTCACTGTCAGATTTAGTCTCATTCTTTCCCCAACAGTTAACACCTGATTTGAACACTCAGTCTTTTTGTTGCTGTAATTTAGACCCGAAAATATCTTTGTAAATTTGGGGCACATTTAGAAAACTTTGTCACCTTGACTATTATTTTTATAACACACAATCACCACAAATTCTGAATTAAATTTAAATCTAGCCTATTCTAACACACACGTCTCCTTTTATTTAGCCATTTCATTGCAGGGCTGGTGGTATGTTTAGGGCTTATTTTGCATGTTGGCCAAAATTGTTCAGGGTCGTCTCATCTGAGAAAAACACTATCAGACCTACAGTACTTTTGCACATTCTTTGTGTCTCCTCCATCTGTGGCGACAAACTGCAAAGGGGTATTCTTATAGCCTTCTTTAGAAAATGTAACAATCTTCTTGCCACTCTGCTGTAAAAGGTTATATTTATGCGGTATATGATTACTTGTTTCATTTATGATTCTCCAATGTCGGTCTGAATGTGCACAGCTAATGTTCTGTAGCTACACCACTCACAGCTCACACTGAGCTTTAATGTACCAGTTTTTTTTTTATGAATTAATCCCCTCCTCCACTGTCTTTTGGCCCACTTTAAAATCAAAGTGTCAGAAAAACCTCTCAACTCAATGAGTAATTTTTTTTTCTCTACTTAAACATTCTTCACATTTTACAGAATGGCCCTTGAAGCCACCATGTTCCTATTAGATGTGGGAATCTAATTACAAATATCTGATTTGAAAAGGGGGGAATGAGTTAACCTTTTGCTGAAATGCCACTGCATTACCATCTGTGAATGGCAAGGAGGAGGACCAGGCCCGAGGCATTTCCACAGCAACATGCTGACTGATAGGCATTTTTCCTACCTCAGGGGAATAATTGCATGAGGTTTAGTTTTGTGTCAGTCTGTGAGACTTTCTTGGGAGCTCAGTATCTAAATATGTGAGATTTTTATTCTAATGTGGTAATGGATTGACTAAAGATTCTAGGTGCATTTGTTGTGATTGATTTATTCTCTGGTTAATCTGCTAATGAACAGCAGTTTGATAATGTGATTAGTTTTCGTAGAAGCTGTAACGATTTTGTGTTGCCAGTTTTATGTGCCTTGAAAGCTTTTGTCATGTAAATCATTACATACATAATGTTTTTGTTTTGCATGCAGCAGGAGTTGCAGCTGTCATGGTATTGCTGCAGGGCTAAGCTGGACCCATTTCTGCAGAGGGTGTTCAGCCTGTGTTCTCAGGACAATCGATCTGCAGAAAAATGAAGAAAAGTACTTTGCTAAATGTCAGTACACATGAAATCGATATGTACTTGTGCCGCTGTGTAATCCGGCCCCCTCCCCCTGAGTCCCAACTACACAGACAGAGTGGTAATGTAATGGAAAGGACTTCCCTGATTGGAGTATGATGTGATATCTTTTGGATGGAAACTATCTGTGTGCTTACAAGCTGGGGTCACAGATGTTGTTAGGTTAATGCTGTTCTAGGACTTTATGGTTGCTATAAGTTATGATGTTAGCTGTGTTGGGGAACATATCGTTGTTTCAAGGCTGCTGTGTCCTTCTGTCACAGCTGCATTTACTTTTATTGTTCATAAATCTTCCCCTTGTTCTGCTGCTTCTATACTGTCGCTCCTCCATCTCCTCCTTGTCTTTACTGATTTTTATCTTGCTCAAAAGACTCATGAACAACCTCCAACTCTTTGGCTCTCCATCTCTCCTGCATCTCCCTGATGCTTGCTTTCTTTATCCTTTGTTTGTTTGGAAGCTCAAATTTCCTCTCAGTTGACTTTATTCCTCTATCCTCTGGTCTCACGCAGGTTGCAGGATGAGTCGTGATAGCTTACAAGTGTTGAGCAAAACAAGGGGCAACAGCAGTTATGCAATACCACACACTGGCACATACAGTTGCACTGAAACATACTGTGTGTACTCAGCTTGTATGTGAGATGGTTTTAATAATATGGTTTAGGAAACAAATTAAGAATTTTTTGCTACATTTTTAAAGGGATGTTCTGATGAAGATGCTCTCTCATCTTAATCAGATGACAGATTAAGATGAGAGCCACTGTGGAGGCAGAGTCCTTGTCTGAGTCTTCATTCAAGTTTTTTTTTAAATTTGTTTATCCTTTTAATGTTTCCTTAGAATATTATCCCAATTTGAGTTGCACCTCATCCTCATGTCACCCCTGTTTACAACCAGAGAGCCTATCTGAAGAGTTTAGTTATTGTGTGCGTGTTTGTTCACTTCCAGTTAATCATGTATAGATAAAACTTCCAGAAAGATTTGTTCCTCTGCTTAGTCATTTGCTTTTAAGTATGTAACATACAACAGCTAGTACTGAAATTAAGCTAAGTTCAGCTTCATTTGCTGTGTTTAGCAGCTTATAGAGCTGTAGCTGTATATGCAAGTGCAATTGTCAAAGTAGGTCACATGAGATAAGACAGAAAGAAAACAACTGTACCATGAAAATCAGGAAACAATAAAAAACATCCAGCCAGATTTGGAAAACCCAGAACAAAGTGATCTATACAGAATAAATGACCACTTTATTAGATCTCCATTTGTAATCATTTGTTAGCACAGAGACTTGGCAAGTCACAGAACTCAATGTGGTTAGGTCTTTTGATGTACTCAGAACAAGTTATAGTTTGAGCTGAGGATCAAGATCCTAAGGAATGATGACTTAAGTGACTTTGCGTGTGGCATAGTTGTTGCTGCCAGACAGGGTGGTCTGAATATTTTATAGACTGCTGCTCTTCTCAGATTTTCATGGACAAGCATTGGGTTTCCAGAGAATGGTCTGTTTAAGAGGAGATATCCAGGGAGTTGTGGTCATGTAAATGCATATCCATGTCAGATATTCGAGGAAAATGATTAAACTAGTTTGAGATGATGAAAAGGCAAAAGTAGCTCAAATAACTGCTCTAACCAATACCATCTCTGAACATGTTGAATGCTGAATGAACAGCATCAGTTTACCACACTGAGGACTACCTCTGTCAGTCAAGAACAGGAAAGTGAGGCTCTAATATAATCCTGCTCACGCAAACTGGAGAATATCAGATAATAAAACTGCAGCCTGGTTTGATAATTATTTCAGCTTCAACATTCAGATGTTGGGCTCAAGATTGGGACTAAACAACATGTAAGGAAGCACCATCTAGCCTTATGGCTCAGACTGGTACATGTGGTATAATGGTGTAGGTCGGAGATTTTTTTTGCACACATTGGGCCCCTTGGTACCAATTGAGCTTCATTTAATCACCACAGCCAACCACGACCCTTCCTTTTTTGACAGTTCCATCAAAATAATACTCCATCTTACAAAACTCCATGTAAATACAGACCAAAATCTTGGAAGAATGTTGCAGAGAACATGTTGAACCTGTACCACAAGTAATTAAGACAAGTCTGCTGGTAGAAGGGGTCCAACTGGATACTAAACAGGTGCATCTAGTAAAAATGTCTTTTAGGCATGTAATAGTTGTGAAAGGAAAAGGAAATAGACAGTGACTGTAAAAATGCGCACATATCAGCATCTTGCATCTTTTTGGTATGGCTGACCTGATTGCAAACATAAAACCAACAACAGATATAAAGATCTCAGTTTTGTTAAGGTTTTCGTTTTATCAGTGAACTCTGTTTACCTTGTATTTTCTTCTGCCTGAGGTGTGAAGTCCAGTGACTTAACTGCATACCTCCCACCCAAACTGACTCATTCCTGTCTTAAGTTACAACACAGTTTACCTCCCTGATATCTACCACTCATGGTGGTTTAAATGAAAGGTGCCAGTTTATACAGAGGGTGGTGAGGTGGCTGGACAGTTTGGCAGCAGTTAAGAAGTTGGTGACGCGTATGTTAGGCAGGATGTGTGCAAGAAGCAGCGCTGGGTCCTGTTTATCAGACCACAAAGACTGGAACTTTGGCTTTAAATGAGAAACACGCACACTCAGACACAACCTGGGAGTGGTAACTCCAACCTCGACTCTTAGCATCCTTGCCAGTTCCAGTCTCATTCTACACACATGCTTAGAAAGGAGTACAAAGTCAGACATGCAAAAACAGATTCCAACATATGCACAGTCATCATGTGTAAAAGCAGAATTATTCATGAGGTTGCTGCAAGAAAAAAAGGCATCCAGTTTAACTGGTTTTGAGAAGAAAACGTGCCTTCATAAAACCCCTGCTTGCTTTCATCACACATGCGTCAACTACGCATATATGTGTTATACTCGGATGCATTTACTGGAACAAAAAAAAAAAAGAGAACATTTTTGCATTGTTGTGTGGTTTGAAATTTCATGGTTCGTGGACTGGCATGCAGAAGCCAGAGACAGACTAGTTTTGCCCAGAGTCATAAAAACAAGACAGACTAACATAATGAACAGGAGAAGTTGTTGTCATGACAAAGGAAGGCTGTAAGAAAGAGCAGGAAAGTCTGTCCTTATTACTGTATACACCCTTCTGTTTATGCAAATTGTGTTTGTGCAGACCTGTTCCTCTGAATGAAGCCTTAAGAGGATCATTAGGTTTATCTTACTGAGTACAACAGGCACACCTATTACAGAGTCAGGACATCCCACTAGGGTGAGGGAGGAGGGAGGAAAGGCGAGAAAGACGATCAGCAGCAAGTCAAGAGAGAGTAAGAGAGAAACTGAAGAGACGCTATACTGTTTTCTTTTTTTATACTCCCTTCCTCCTTCCTGAATTTCCTCCCTGGGCAGAACAGACAGGCAGAGAGAAACAAGAGAGACAAAGAAAGGAGAAGGGGTGGCGAGGTGGCAGAGCTGAGTGTGAAAGCGAACCTGTGAATGTGACTGACTCTCTGTGTGCAACATGCTCTGTCATGCTGCTGCGACTGTGGCTGCCTTCTCCAACCGGCGTCATCGGCTTTCAGGAAAAGGAATGTTTACGCTAAGAATGAGTCCCTGAACCAGTTCACAATGTGGATGTGGGACAGTAATTTCCAAGCCTTCGCAGGAAGAATCCCACGGAAAAAAGAGCAGCGGCTGGAGAGCTTAGTTGGTCCTGCCGGGTGGCCGCCTGCCTGTTGGCGCCGCTGACACTTTCACTTAGAAACTGACTTCATGCAAGGCTCAAGTCTTCATACTTCAACTTCAGCTTTTTTTTTTCTCTTTTTTTTTTATGGATTCTGCTGTGCTTTATTATTATTATTTTTTAAAGATTGCCTTTTGAGAGACAAGTAGGAACTTCTTCTAATGATGATAGGACCAAACAAAAGAAGCAAGAAGTTCTGTACTCAATGACAGGTCTGAATGCATCACATAGGAGGACTTCACATAACTATGGAACACTATATCATGTTTAGGGGTCTGCAGATAGCATGGGGCAGGATCTATAGATAGAAAACTTAAATTTATAGAAGAAGAGGGGTTCCAAGGGTGCAGGGCATTCCTGACACAGCTCTGGAATGAAGCCGGGACAATCTCCAGGTGTTCCCTGTGACAGGTCCATGATGCACCTCAGTCAGTTTCCTGTCAGACGGCACTCATGGATATGGTAAGTTTACAGCAACAAGTGAAATACTTTTTGTGGGACTCTATGGCAATTTCTTGTTTTAATTGTAAGCGAAGCGCTCCCTCGTGACTTGCCCATCCCTGTTCTCCTTTTATGTTTATCCCAAGCACAGCTCACATGTATTCAAGGAAATTTATTGTTAAATGGGCCAGACATTTCCTGTCATTTTCTCCCACACTAAATGCTCTAGCTGGTCCATAAACTCAAAGGCAGTTCAGAAATAGCAAGCTAAAGCACACCATGGTGTTGTAAGGCAACAGCACACTGTTGTTACGGAGCTGGGAGGGAGGAGGATATTTAGTTAATGTGTTTTCACACTGTTTTGACTGTCCTGTGTTGGTTTTTCTTCCTAAGGCTGGTACATACATACTGGGAGTAGCTGTCTTTCAGCTGTGTTGTAAACTGGGCGGGACACAAAGCAGCCAGTGATGTCAGATAGAGGGGATGTTGCGACGTGGATATTGTTTGTATTCCTAACATGGTTTTTCCACTGAGTTGAGTTTTTACAAAGGGTTTTCAGCCACATGTCATTTCCTTAAACAAGTTGATGCTGTTGCTGTCTCACACAGCTGTTTTTAGTTTTTATTCTAACTGCTATAAACATCTTTTACCTGTTATGACTGTCCCCCTAAGCCTTGTTCTATAATTTCCTGTTATGTTTCTCCTTAGACTCACACACATCTCTTGTTAAAGTACACCATGTGATGCAAATTTCCTTTCCTGATTTGGTTGGGGCATCTGTTCATATTGCAGAGAAGGGCACATACAGTTTTGCCAGTTATTGGATTGAAGTCTTTATATCAAGCTGGGCAGATTGCGGCTTTAATATTTTAGACGGCATTGTTTGTTGAATTTTCCAGCTCTGAGCTATAGTAAGGAGAGTGGAAAGCATAAGCATGGCCATCCAGACCTACTGCAGCACACAGAGACAGACGGAAAGAGAACTGGCCTTTTATTATGGATGCAGAGTGCAAGGAAACTTTTAATTCATAAACATGGAATTATTTTATTTCAACATACAGGTTTGCTCTTGCAGATATAACCATTGGTTAAAGTCACCAATAACAACTCTAAGATGTAGTTACCAGTCGGCAGATATGTAGTTAAGGTGGGGGATGAGAGGAGGGAGAGCTTATTATGTTATAATGACATCCCCTCATCAGAAACATGCCTGGAGTGTTGCCTTATGTGTTTGAGGAATCCTTGACTATCCCGTGGGAGCCATTCAGAGGTGCCTAAACTCTTGCTCCCACAAACCACCACAGATGTCTGCAAAGCTCCTTGAAGTTGCAGTCTCCAGCCGAGCCTCTAGATCTCCCCTCCCCTACACCTTCCCCGCTCAGCTCCACCAGAGTAGCTCTAGCAGCAATTAGCACCTGGTGGAACTGAGCGCATCATACAAACTACTTCTTCGTCCAAAGCTCCTAAGGATGGTTGTAAACGGTCTAATGGAGGAGCATTGTTGTGATGATGGTCAGAAAGAGCAGAAACTTTTCAAAGAGACATATGCCAAATTTCAAAGTCAAATTTCTTGTAAGTTACGGTTGATATATACATACTTTTTATACAACTGAAAGTAACATAGTTAATTGATGCTGCTATAAAATGTACCTGGAAAATACATAGTATCCCCATTTTAGTAGCTGAGTTAGAAGAATTCTAGCTCAGAATTCTTCTAACTCAGAAGAACACTGAGTTCTGAAAATAACTGCAATAGTTATTTGCAGTCTAGTTGCAAATAACTATTCAGTCCTGTTAAAAATTTCAGATTCAAGCATTAGTCTGAAAAACTGAAGATTGGGCTCTCAGACTTTCCTAAGATTTTTTTCTACACAGTAAATCTATTAGCCTTGTGACTTTTAGATGTGTGTGTGCAAGTGAAAAAAGAGCTCTCAGGAAGACTTGTATTATTCATTGCACCTTGATAATGGACCCATCCTTTACTCTCTGTCAGACCTGTGTTGTTCTGTGCGGCACTAAAAGGAGAGGGATCATAAGGATTACAGTATGATAGGATTTCTTTCAGTTTAAAGTATGCTTTTGCATATGCACTCTTCTGCACATAAATATGCAAGGTAAAGCTTTTGAAAGCTAAAAAAAGAAACCATTGCAGGGGCTGTAAAGTTCAGATGGCCACTACAGTTGTCTCTGAAACGCGTTGCCCTCTCTGTGTCTCGACAAGCCTCACACCAGTAGAGCATTGTAGTTATTTTTACACTCAGCTTTGAATTTACTTTATCTAAATGTGACCTTTTAAGCCACTCTAAAGCTTAAATCAAGTACATTGAAGTGAACAAAATCAAAATATTAACACATAAGTCAGCTGATCCCAATTGGGTTGTTTACATTGTATTTTGTCATATCTAATTAATAAGGATTGTGGATTAGTTAAAATATATTATACATGCCCAGTATTTGATGCAGACATTTTTATGTGAGTTCAAGATTTAAAGTTCATTTACATTTGATTACCTAAAACAAATAAAAACATTACATCAGCAAAAGGACTGCTAATGCTCTTTTATATGCATGCAGTTTACATGCACATAAAGTAGGGATAGTAGCATGTAAACTGCTGGCTAATTTGAGCCAAATTTAATTAAAAAGATATTTTTAAAAACCACCATGCACTGGGGAATAAAATTAGACAAAGCATAATAACGTCTAAAAACAGAACAAAATAACTATGATATAAGCCCTTTTGGATTTCATCTGAGAACTTGAAGACTGCTGGCCGTTGTTTTATGTTCCCCATGTACACAAAGAAACATGCTTTGGGGACAGTGGTTAGTTTGGAGCATGCGAATGCCAAATGGAAAGAAAAAGGCCCATTTTGGGAAAAACCGATGTTATTTAAAGATTTCTAACAAGCAAATGCTTTATGCTCCAATCTAAGACAAGTATCTGTTCTCGTTTTTATATGTTTGTTCTGGCTAAAGCATCTACAATAGTTTTCTAGGCAGCCTTCTGTGAATTTTATAAATAAGTAATTTGGAAATAAACTAACAAATTTTTTTTAACAATTCTAAACTGTATTTCAAAGAATCTCTGCTTAATGTCTTGATGTATAGCAGCCATAGACGCTGTACTTGTTGCTGGTCTGTGGCCACCGACTTTCCCTGTTGGAATTCAGACTTTACAGAAATGCTGACTTTTTGTTATATTTCTATATGGCAACTTGAAATATCGGATTTCTTATTACTAAGAAAATGCACCACAAGCCATCAAAATTATTGGGAGATAGAAGAAGCTCCTAATTAGCATCCAACTATTAGCCACTTAGTGTATTCTCATTGCCATTATCAAACCATTTGTACTTTGTCACTTGATACCCTAAAATACTTAAATTCCTGCCAAGCAAAGTTTGGAGATAGATTTTTAGTGTTGATTAGGCAGCCCGTTGTTATTTGTAAATACTTTCAAAACTAGAGTACTACATCCTTTCTTACTACAAAATAAGAGTTCCAAACATAGGTGTTCCTAAAAGGGTCTCCTAGTAATAGATTACACAAAATTGTGTTGATATTAATTAAGTAGCTCTTTGTGAGACTGAATCCCCTTTGATAAAAGCTATGATGTTTTAGTCTTGCAAAACTTCATTCTACAAGCTCCCATTACACCCCTAGAACAGAGAACTGGTATTTAATTTACAGGCTTCATCAGATACAGGAGCAGTTACCTTCTGTAATGCACTGATTTCATTTCATCACTACAGAAATTTACAGCTGTTTATTAGTAGGATGAAAATGGAAATGCTGATGCTTAATAATATTAATAAAGATTCCAAGTTACTACAGTCTCCATGAATAATGTAGATGCACACTGGCTTTTAGTTATGTTGTAACAGTTCAACCCACATTCTGACACTGGGTGTTGCCTCCAGCTGAGCAATGAACAAACTGAGATGTATGATTGCCTAAACTTCATTAAACACTAACCAGAAAGGAGATGAAAAGTCTGTGTAGTAATCCACTTAAGTGAATCCAGTGCCTCGGAGAGCGGAGAGAGGGAAAAGGAGAGGCTATATTTAGAACAAAGATTGCAGATGCTCTGCTTCAAGATTCGTCTCTCTTCCCGTCCTCTACTATTTACTACAGTCTTGTAGCATGAGTGGATTCAGTGGAAATATGATTGTTTCGGATGTGATAATCTGCTGTATGCAAGGTGTTTAAGAACTTCAGATTTTATTCTCTCTACTTCATTTCTCCCTCATCCTTCTTTGTTTCTGGTGCCCCCAGCAGTTGCTACCTCTGATGTATTTTATCTATTAGATAACAAGTCACATGGAATTTTTATCATTTCTTTGATGCTTCTCCCATGGTGTGTTGTCATTGATTCCAGCTCCGATGAGTTAGTCTCAGCTGGGTTTTAGATTGCTTTCCATCACTCCGACTCATTGTGTCGTAACCGAGGCAGAGATTCTAAAATGTGCTGTTTGGGGACGGCAGAGACTTCCTGTCAGTTTTCGGGAGATGCACTCATCAGTCACCGTTGTCCCTTCACTCCGTGAGCTATGAGCAAGAGTGTGTGCATGTGTGGGTATGAAATACAGGTCTGCTGCTCACTTCCAGCATCAATCTCTGCCAGCCTGCTGTGCAGGGGAGATTCTGCCTTACGCAGTCTTATTAAGGGTGCTATCAATTCACCTCACCTGAAAAGGCAACACAGTCTAACACTCCTTTCTTCTCCACACATTCCTTTTCTTAACACTTCGTTTTCTCACATTAGCCCTGCTGCTTTGCTCATGTTCACAGTGAATGAAAGAGCTGTTGAACAAGGTACTTGTGCACGTTACAGTGAAAATTAGACTACAGGAACAAAACCTGACTGAAAAACTTGTAGTAACTACATTCCTTTGATAATTGAGTTTTGAGATTCTGTGTATATATATATATATATATATATATATATATATAGAGATAGAGAGAGAGAGAGAGAGAGAGAGAGAGAGAGAGAGAG
>CAEFZX010021359.1:0-21783 GCA_903066825.1 Alfaro cultratus
AATGACTCTCTCTCTCTCTATATATATATATATATATATATATATATATATATGTTTCTTTTACAGTAAATAAAGTAAATGAATGTGATTCAGTTCACAGAATCACTTTTTTTTTTTTTTACACCAACCAAACCATTTTTAGCAATTATGGAAGTGATTACAGGCAAGGTAAACAAAAATCCAACGTTGTAAAACCCGTTGAAGGTGTGTTTTTATTAATATATGTGAATATAAGTCAGAATGTTATGGTTCTGAATATTCTTGGTTGGTTTAGCAGTGCGTTAGCAAAAGATGGGAGTGTATAAACACCCGTGTGCATAAAGAGGAGTGAGCCGAGGGGAACACTGGGCCGGACTGATGAATAGACAGAGTGAAAGGCGAGGAAGAAAGCGAGGGAAGTCTGATTAATAATTGCGAGGCTTCTAGGTGCCGATCTGCTGGCTTCTCACTTCAGTGGGCCGGTGCGGGATCTCGCCCTCGGCCGTGTCGGTGGGGCTCATTAGAGAACCTCTGGGGACCTGACAGAAATTGTTAGCAGGACGTGATGGCCGAATCAGACCAGCCCCCTTCCTTCCCCCCTCATTTCCAGCCAACAAGCACCCTCAACCCCAAAAGGAGAGGAAAGCAGGGGACCTCCAGTCCTCTCTGCAACAAGGTGCTACACCTGTAATCAAACCGCTCCCCCAAAAAGAAGCAGGACCGGCTGCGGGCGCGCTCTGATTGGAGCCGGCCGAGGCGCAGGGATCCATAATTGATGTGTGAGCACAATTACAGGCCTCCAGACATCAGCAAAGTGTTGCACAAGACCCCGCCTCAAGGATGGCTGAATTTTGAGCAGGGGTTGCATAAAAATCAAGGCTCTGGTCTCACTACATCTCACTACGTCCTGCATGCTGATCCTGGCCAGTGCTCATGTGTCTTAAATGTGCCAAGTTAGTAAAACGGATGAGTGGACGCAGACTCACTTCGCCGCTTTTTATTCCTTCGTCTGCTTCACATTCTCCCTTTTTCTTTTTTTTTTTTTGGCTTGTGTTAAATTTACACTTTTATAATTGTTTGCTAAGGAGTAGCTCAATCAGAAATATTGAAGTTTATGTGTCCAGATTAATCTTCCAGTACAAATTTGAGTGTGCAGTGATATGTTTCACTTTCAGTTATCCAAATAACTGAAAGTGATGTCAGCGGTTTCTGTTTTAACTAGGACCTCAATGCAAATGGTAATCATGTTTCATCAATCTGGAAAACGGACAGATGAAGTCTTGGAGTAGGTGGGAATCACAGTACATGTCAAGAAAAGTCTAAAAAAAATTTGAACAACTAAAGAAAAACAAAGAAAATAAAAGTTAACTATGAATTCATACCAGATGTTTTAAGTTTAACTTTTAGATTGTGTTTAGATTCATAACTGAAGGCTAACTTCAGTCTCTTAGCTCTGTCACAGGGACAGTCTGTTAGATTTCTCTTTACTGTGAATGTGAAGATTTGCCACGAGAGAAAACGTGGTCCTATTTAGCAGATCTTTGATGTCTTGTGATCATTTTGCATCTTTAAATTTGGCTAACAAATATTAGGCTAAGTTTACTTCAAGGCTTAAAGTTCAGAAAATTACAAGAGTTGATAAAAATTCTACCAAAAGTGTTTTTGATGTTAGATTATATGATATGAGAGTTTTACAAGACAGATTTGTGATTGAAACCAGAAATTTCAGAAATTTGTTTCTGACTGACTTATGTCAGTCAGAAACAAAAGGTTATGTACTGTATACAGTACATAACCTTTTGTTATGACTCTCTCTCTCTCTCTCTCTCTCTCTCTCTATATATATAGAGAGAGAGAGAGAGAGAGAGAGAGAGAGAGAGAGAGAGTGAGAGAGAGAGAGAGAGAGAGAAACCTTTTGTTTCTGACTGACATTAAGTCAGATTTTTCCTGTTTTTGGTCAGTTAGGATTATCAAAAAAAACACCAGAAAAATGAGTGAAAAATCATTTGTTTACCTTTCAAATCCAGCAAATATTATCAGCATAATCCAGCCACTGCAATGGTGAAAATGGAGGGAGCTGGCAAGTCTGTCAAGTCTGTCTGAGCTGGGAAGCACAGTGGTGGCAGCATCATGTTATGGGGTTCTTTGCTTCAGTTAATAAAATGAGGAGAAAAACATTTAGGAATAAAGCAAAGTTAAAGTCTAAACATAAATATGTCGTCCAGATGTCAGTCAGAGCTGAAATGGTTTGTGTGAGAAAGGGGGCCACAAGCAGAACTCCAACAAACCACGGTGAGGAGGTTGAGGAAGGAAACCATAAACGCTCGACTCAAAGCCAATGTCACAACATACTCTGTTAATGTTTGCGGAGTTGAGTTGCTTTGCAGTTTGACTATCATTTTAGATTTTTTCGGACTGTCAGGAGTCTGGGACAAAAGATTCAAACGGTAGACCCACAAACATTTCCTTTGGATGTAGCTGAGGGATGTTGTCCCATATTAAGTTTCTGATGCTCTCCGTTTAGTTTGTACTATTTACCGGAGACACAGAATCACATTTCCTTTCTGGAGAATACAGTAGTTTAGAAAAACTCTCTGGTTGTGGAAGTGGGTAGTACTTTCTGCTTGGCGTTTCTAGCGACAGAATTATCCTTTCTGCACCTAAAGGTTGTCGACTCTAAAAGGACTAAACCTGCTAAAACACCAACATGGCACTTCTTGTTCAGGACAAATCATCAGTTTGATGTTTTTTGATGTTTTATTAATGTGAGCAGTACTGCCCCCTACTGGCCCTGCATCGGTCCAATCATTTATTTTCTTTATCACCTTGCTGAATCTCTGACCTTTTTTTAAAATATATTTTTTACTTTATAATTCATGGAGTCAAATCAAACGGTTTTTAAAAGTTGCTTTCTCATTTGTTTGTATTTATAGCTTCATTTTGGGCTGAATTAGCATACTTGTTGTGAACTTCTCACCAGAAGACTGAACTCTCATTGACTGACAGCCTAAGATCTGGATGTTCAAAGTTCTTAATGAGGAAAACTGCAGGAACTCGGGGAATCAGCGATCAGTTGATGATCTCAGGAGATTCAGACCCTCTCTGAGTGCATCTCTGTGCCGGAACGTTCCTCTGTGTGGGAGGACTGCGGGATAAAACCATTCAGCGGACCAAACGCTCACACACTCGCGTCCATCTGACCCAGCTGGCCCCCGTGTTCAGGTGGAAAAGAAGATCCATTTTGCGTTGGAATAGACCAAATAGGTTTAGATGTAGGCAGCGTGGAAACAAAACAAATCAGACCCAATCTTTGAGATCAGTGCGGTGAACTGAATGGGGAAGGATGCGCAGATGAAGAGGAGGATGCGTTGCTTGGCAGCTTGCACGGTCTTCACCCTTGAGTGTCAACAGGTGAAAGTGGGCGATAATGCTGTTTGATGTTGCCAGACTGAATTTCTACCACCCAACTTCACTCCTTCTTCTTCTTCTTCTTCTTCTGCTAGACCTCTCAGCAGACTTCAAAGCCCCCCCACTCCTCCCTCGTCTACCTCTCTCTCTTCTCACTTTAATCCACTGCAGCAGAGCCCTCTAGTTCAAAGCGTTCACAAAAAACCTCTCTACACTACAAGAAGAGAGAAAAAAATCTGCAACCCAAACTTTTTCCTCACTCACGTTGCCGCTATCATCCTTTGCTTCTCTGCTGAGTAGCAATTACGCCGCTGACCAGCTCCTGCTATTAATTAATCCCACAAAGAGCGTTCATTTCCTGGCCTTCTCAGATTGACAAGAGATGAAGGGGAGCGAGGGGTGTGAGAGACGAGGGGAGGCAGAGGATGCCTGTTTCAAAGGCAATTCAGTCTGACCAAGCCAAAGGAAGGGAGTAAAAAGGAAGACGAGAAGAAAGAGCTGCGCTCCTAAAGTAGGTGGAGGTGGAAGGTGCATTTGATACAGGGTGCCTCTTGAATGTGATTGAATGCTTTGTTGCCAAGGGCCCTTTGCTAATCTGTACCTGCAGAAATCCACAGCGCTAGAGAGAGCCCAGTGAAGGGCTTGAGTTGAGAGGCCGTGGCCTGGGTGGGCGAGACGCTTGGGAAGAGGTTTCAGGCCTCGTTTGTGAGCTCTGGCTTCCTCCAGCCTGTGGTCGCCCTGATGAACAGGAACTGTGCCTTGACAGTTTGTGTGGTGCCTGGATGGGAGCCCTTCAAGTGAGAATGGAGAGTCCAGGAAGAGAGAATCAAATGGCGCCAAAGGGATTCAGATGTCTCATTCATGTCCTTTATGCTGCTGGACTGTTAATGAATGGAGTGAAGAGAGGTACAGGTGTTGTTGAAACCATTACCGCACCTGGATGAGCAAATACATGCCACAACCACCCAGCTGTCCATGAAGTCTTTCTATAGTGTATTAATCTTTGTCAGGAAATCTTAGATAAGCAATTATGTTGAGAGATTCAAACAGTAATCAAGGTCTTTGTCGATCAGAATGAAAAATGGCATAGTTGGGAAACCTCTGTCCATTATGGTAAGAGTCAGATTCAAGCAGGAAGTAAGACTCGGACACTGATTGACTGGAATACTTGAAGCTTTGACAGTGAGAGAGAAAAACGTCTGTTGCTGGGGATTGTTTCAGCCGCATGGCAAAGAAATGTAGCTAAGCACAAAAAGCATGGTGCCAATGGTACCTTTTATTGGAAAGAAATCAAAGAAAGTGCACCAAGGCGGCAAGACCTACGCTACTGGATCTTTAAAAAATAAAAAATAAACACAAGATTGAAAAATAACATGATCGACAAATACAGAATCATTTTGTTCGGACTGTTTTAGATGAAAAATTAAGTCAGGTTGGTTCCTGTTGGAGCAACATCTCCAGCTTAGCATCTCCTTACAGAAAAGAGGCTGTGCCAGGCACACCTTCTATGGAAAGAGAAAATCCAAAAATTTGTTGCAGTAGTAATGGCAAATAAAACATATTTGGACCCTAAAGATGAGGCATTGTAACTCAGTTGCAATGACTGTAAATGACATTGAAGCTGATTGGGTTGACTGTTTAAAAGTGCTGAATAAATAAAGCTGATTCACTGAAAACCAGGTTTACCCTCTATACCTTATCACTCCATTTAGCATGTAGCCAACATGGTTAAATATGTCCGGGTAGTCTTTCTTTAACAGAATCTTTTAAACTGGGAATAATCTCTCCTGGCTGATGAATTTTACAGTGATGTCTTTGAAGGTTGATTGAGACGACTCAGCCGATGCATTTTCAAATATTCAGCTCAGATTGTTTTTGTTTCTGTAGCGGCTGGATATGAAGCAGCAGTTTGTGTGCATACAGATTTTTACAGCTCGGGTTTTTCACGTGTGACCCGGAGCGTTGCTGGCTTTGATGCCGGCTCAACGAGCCTCCTTCTTGGCTCGGCCTCGCTCGCCGAGCAAAACATGTTAGCGGAGGATCATGTTTCCTCCGCCCCGGCAGGTGTGAGGGGAGCAGAAATCTTCCAGGGAGGAAGTGAGGAATCAAAATATTCAACCAGAGCGTAGAAACGAGAGGTTAAAGGTTATTTCCAGCGACCCTGGGTGTCTGCAGGTCCAGGACTCGCCGCCTCTTCAGGCTACACCAGATGTTCTCACGTGTTTGCCTCCATCGAGCAACGGCGAGCCGGGAAGGTTGAGAAAAACTGTGAGCTGCTTGTTTTCGCATCATTCATCACCCTGATGTCAGAAGTCATTCTGTGCGCTGGTTTCCACGAATGAGTGGCAGCCAGCGCCGGGGAACCGACGACCGCCCCTGATTGGTTGTGATGGCGAGTTTCCTGCCGAATGTGTGGCCAGGCCTCGGAGTTTGTTTTCCTTTTATTAGGGATTAAAACATTTTCTAATGAAGCTCCCAGAATTGGATGTGGGAGTCGGTTGGAGGATTTTTCACACGCGGCAGAGCTGTCAGTTCGCCAGCAGCCTGCCGCAACGTAAGACGTTGTTGCCCCTCGCTCAAACCCTTGCTGGCGCTCTGCAAACAGAGAGCTACCTCCAGGATAATTTGCTCCTCAGGGACGGACTTACGAGCTATTAACAAACTCCCCTCTGCTGTTCCGTCGGGCCATGATTGGAAGAAAAACTAACACTTTAAAAACTTAATTTTCCCTCCTTGTTTGGTCGACCTGATTAGCAGGCTGCTAATTCTCCTCCCTGGTGCAATTAATCACGTTGACACCTGTACTCCAGGCTTCTTCGTTCTCACTCTTTGCCAAGCGGATTGCAACTGGTGTGCTGTCGGCGCATCTCAATGTGTTGTTTTTGTCATCTCTTTGCAACGGTTGTGAAAATAAAGTCTAATGTAAATCAACGTGACAGCGACTTGCTAAATGCATCTAATTCTGCTGCAACCAAAATGACAGATTTTCATGACAAAGAACCTGAAATAAGGAATTTATTTCCACTTTTGGTTCTGCTCCAGTACAGTTAATGACAGATTATTGTGTATTTCAGCCTTGAACTCAATGAGTATCTTTTATTTAGATAACACAACTGAAAAAGTTCATTTCAGCAGAAAATATGATAAATAAATTCATACATTGTTAGCTAAAATCCTCAACTATAGTAATAAATAGTATTTATCAGCTAAACTATGCAGAAGAGACTGCTAGTATTAGCTTAAACATACTTATTAAACTGTGTTATAAATATTCACCAATTTCAAATCAGAATATAAAAAAAATCTGAATTGACCGTTTTTCATTTTGAAACTCTTCAGAGGAGGAAACAAATATTAATAATTTCAGATTTTGTCTGGCTTATTTATTTCCTGACAAAATCTCAGTAAGGAGCAGATCTATGAAGGATTTATTTCTCTATTAATTATCTACATATTATCTTATTTGTGGGACCAGGTAATGATTTCTTTAAATACATTAAAGGTGCAAAGACCATTTGTAAACAACCAGTTACTTAAACAATTTTCATAATCACTAGAAATAAATAATTCAACATTTAAAGCTACAATTTTAGAATTTTGACGATGTGACTTTGACTTTATGGACCAGTTTCACTCTTTGTTTCTGTAAGTTTAGTTTCTGCTTCAGTTCCAGCCGTGTTTTCCTCTGATTCCCTGGTTAGTTGGGCCTGAGATGGTGTTCGGTTCTTCCAGCTGGTTCTGGTTCTGGTTTTCTGAGTTTGTGACTTTCCTGAAAGGGGGGAAAAAGCAAAAAGAAGTTTTTGAGCTTTGTGACAACAATCTGTCATCGAAGTTTGCTGCGAACTGGAGAAAGAACATTAATGATTCAGAAAGTTTTCCTGTTACAAATGTCGCCTCTCCCATTCATGCCTTCACTCTTCCTGCTAGCAGCCATGCTAATCTAGTCACTGTGGGAACAGCTAGTTCAGATAGCAGAGTTGTTGATTTCTGCAGAACCCCAGAAGTTGTTAAAGGAATATCTGGTCTTTCTCTGGTTCTGTCAGAGAGATCAGAGGTCATCAGAACATCCCAGAAACCCGACATGACGCTGCACCTGTCCCGACCTCGCCCAGCATCAAAAGAGCTTGTCCTGCGCTCAGTCTCTCACAGCAACAGCCAGGACATCTGTGGCGTGCTGGCAGTGCCCTGCATGTCCACGCAGTGTGTGTGTGTGTGTGTGTGTGTGTGTGTGTGTGTTTGTGTTGAGATGGAGCGTCCCAGCCAGGAGCAACTCCTACTCGGCCGCGTTTGGCCGGAGAACCGCTGGGAGTGGCGCCACCGCTAGCAGCGGTGTTGGTTTTCAGGGGTCCGCCGCTAGCTAGTTTTTGTTTTTCTCCATCCGTGTCGCTTTGAGTGAGGCACACATACATACACACACACACACACACACACGTAAATGCTTAACACACAAGCACCCTGTGCTGCATGAATATTCATCTGCAACTGTGCTGAGCTGTGACTGTGCTTCCTGGCAGGGCCGCCGCCACATGGCCGGGGTGTTGGAGGAAGAGAGGCCGTGTCGGAGCGCGTTACCCTGGGCTGGATCATTTCTCAATCTCAGATGGATTCCAGATTTTCTGCTCCGAGCGGCTCCTCCTCTTCCTCCCCTCCTTGGGCCACCGGGTGGAGGGCAGGCGTGGGGGGTGGGGTGCCTGGGCGTCCACATGTTGAGCAGAGGAGAGCAGAGACCAAAGCTGCACCTTGCTCTGCATCTCTTTAGCAAGGCGCGGGGAGCTGGCACGGCCACTGATGCAGGAACAATGCAGCCTCTCCATGGTGCCCATTGTGCTGGGATCGTTGTATTGTTTGGCTCCCCTCCCCCTCCACTGCCATCACGCCTGGCCAGCTGGCACAGAGATGGCAGAGCGTTGACGAGGATCACAATGCCCCCTCCAGTTGACGGCACAATGGAGGGACATGGACACAGACCCCTCTGTGGCCCTGGAGGGGCCGCGGGCCTCTCAGCTGCTGGCGCTGCCAACCTGCTGCTAGCTGCTAGCACTGAGACGGAGCTGGCATAGATCTGCCTCCGTTTATACCCACATTGTTAGAGAAGCATCTCCCTCTGCCTCAGCTTAGCGACTCGTGTCGAGGCTTATCACCAGCCAGAAGAGGTCAACAGCAGGAAGAGAGCATCACTCTGCTGAGGAGGTTCCAGTCTGACTGACAGCATGCGCTCCTCCAGTCGTTACACACTGGCAGGTCTGGAGGTGAAGAGTGTGTGACGGTGTCATCCTGATCCAGAAAGGTTGTGTTTACAGCTGTTTCTTTAAAGGGGCAGTATTATGTTCTCCAGGCATTTAGTGCCATTTTATAGCACAATCCAAGAAATTCAGTTATTATAAAAATACTCTATATATCAAATATGACTGAAGTCTTTTGACTTCATAATTTAACCCCTTGAAATTGGGCCTCTGTCTCTTTAAAAACTCCTGCTCTTTCTGAAACTCTACCTTAGGGAAGTCATCAGAACATGGCTCCTCTATTGATTTTCTTACCTCCATTGTTCTGAGAATTAGCTCCTATAATGTGCTCAGCAGGTGCTCCAGGTGTTTGCTAATTGCTGATGGCTAGTCTGAAGGAGCAGGGGGAGATCTGCTCTGTGAGGACAAAGCTTGGAAGCTGCAGCTCTGAGGAGGAGCTGCGCCTTGAAGGCAGGGCTAGGTCCGTCCAAGCGTTTTGTTTAATCCCTAGTATCTGCTAATAGACGAGACCTCCTCCTAAAAACACTTCTAACTGCCTATTCTAACAGTTCAAGCAACAAATATACCTCAATATGCATTGATGCATCGTGGAAACCATCACAGTGCTGAAGTAAAAGCTAACAGCTACAGGAAATGAATGGGGATCCTGGATTTGCTGCTTTGCTAATGGTTGTAATGCTGCCACCACCGTGTTTCCCTGTGGGTTTGCTGTTGTTTTGATGATGCACAGTGCAGATCATGCAGGAAACGTCTAGGAAACAGAAAATTATAAAGAACAGAAAAGGTTTAGAATGTCTTCAATGATATGTCGATTAAGACAGAAGCAGTTCTGTAACACAGAGATAATTATTTTCCTACATAATTGCAAGATGTAGCAGTGTCTGAAACATAAAGCACAGCGCCAACATAATCATAACATCTGTCCTGATGGAGCAGTGGTGGAGCGGACGCCCCACGTCCAGAGACTATAGCTGACCTGGGTTCGACTCCTTGTCTCTTTGCTCAGTTCCTGTCTGTTTTCTGCCAATATGGTGCAACAATTATATTAGAAATTTCTTTTTGATAAAGAAGTCATTAATTATGATTCTTTATTACAAACATCTTGATTCCAGAGAATCCTCTTGTCGTGTCCAGATTTAACCTGGAACTACATAATAATAGTAGTAGTAGTAGTAGTAATAATAATAATAATAATAATAATAATGTGTTCAGCAGGAGAAAATTAGACAAAGCCGGCTTAATTTTTTGCGTCTCTAGATGTGGTTGCTGATGTTCTCCAGCTCTCAATGCGTCCTCCGAGTTTCTGTTTCAGCCAGTGGCGAACATCCTTCCGCGCCTCGCGGTCGGAGACAAAAACAGCTGTTTGATTGGTTGTTTTCTGTTGTTTCCTCTAACGGCATGCCGCAATTTAGGACCTTTTCACCCGTGAACAGCCCAATGTCAAATGTTAATGCCTGTGCTTGCATAAATTGGGAGGATTTCTGCTGTCAGGCGACGGCTGGGTGTGAATTTCATTACTGTCAGGGAGGGAAGCAGCAGGCAGCTCCAAGATGGCTGTCCTGGATGGGGAGGAAGAGGGAAAACTGTAAAACTCACTGCAGACTGCCATCCTGGGGTCACCAAGTCTCCATGACAACTGGCCTTTTCTGCCCCACCATCACCAAGGTAAACCCATGATGTTTTTTGGGGGTTTCTAACTTAAACCATTTTGGTTAGCATCAGGATCAAGATATTATCTCTAATATATTAGAGCAATGTGTTGCAAGGACTGAAAGATGGTTAATTGTCACTTTAAACATCAGTTCATTATATTATAATTGGTTTTGGTTTGGTGTTAGCTCCTGCTAATGGTAGTTAGCCATTAGCAAAGTTAGCTAACTCCCCAACCTCTACATGTGAAAATATTTTGAAGTAATTGAGTTTTTATGCATCATACACAACTTTTAGTTTACCAGTAAAAGTTTATGCTGTAAACTTTTACTGGGAAGTGTACAGCATACTTAGGCAAACGTGTTTAGCTAGCTGTGGATTCGTTTAATGCTAAAACCTGCAGTAAACCCTGGAAAGATTTGTGTTTCTAGCAGCAAAGGCATGCCTAGCTTTAGTCGTGTGTGAAACCCAAGCTAAACAAAGATGCTTACGATGTTCAATAAAATGTTGCTGCATCATTTTTAAGAAATCAGAACATTCAAGCTAAATCGAGGGCAAAGAGGTGGGTGATTGAACCCAAACAAAACCAAACAAGAGCGGCTGCTTCACTTTCAGCTTCCAGCTCAAGATGAATTTATCATCCAATCAGTCCATCCCTGCAGACCTCTGCTTCTCTCCCCGTTCCCTCCCCCCAGCTCCCTCCAAGGATCTCCCCCTTTCTGCTGTCAGCTCAGCAGTTTTGAGGGAGTTGGTTGCTCTTTGAAATGCATATTCTGGGATGCCTGACACCGACGTGTGTACACTGCGTAGTAATTGTGGAGGCCAAATGTTTAATTACACATGGCAGGCCGAGCAGCGGGAGGCCACAGCATGCAGAAACAAGCCACTAGCTTCTCTTCTTTTGGTCAGACGTGCCAACAACAACCAATTCACCCCCCCACCAGCTCTCATCCCCATACTGGGAGTACAGACGGTAGGACGGAGGGAGGTGAAGGCAGGGAAGCTTGACTTGTTTGTGTATAAAAAGCAGATCAGACAACTGAAATCAAGCAAGTAATTGAATCTTTAGAGCAGTTTGAGTTGATTGTACCTTGGCCCCATGGTGGTCGTCAGGCTCCCCAGCAGGCCTGGGGTTTGTCCGGGTTCTGCTAATGGGTCCAGAATGGTCCCGGGGAGCCGACTGGAGGAGGACTGGCAGGATGGAGGTTCAGGGTCTGTGACCTGCGTGTTTGTCTGAAGGAAGCGGAGAGCAGCAGGGGAAGTGGGAGCACCTGTGCCAGTCGGCAGCAACCCGTCAAGCCCAACTAATTTTGAAATTGACCTCCGACCTCTGTTCCCACGGAGCGGCAAGGCACGCAGGCTGAGAAAGGTCTGATCCCTGCTCCAACTCCTGCTTCTAATTACCAACTAAAACAAAGTTGTTATCAGATTAGGGCTCCTTATAAAACCATATCATTGATTGTATCCTTTGCTCAGTGTCGCTACAAATTAGGCCATTAGCACACAACAGGGCTGCGCTGAGTCGTTTAATAAAATGAAGCTAAAGCCGATAATGGCTGCCGTTTCTGAGTGGTTAACCCACTGTGAAGAATTAACCCTTTACACATCGCCCAGAGACACAGCAAGGCAGAATGACCCTGGCAGCTTTGCAATAAACACGGTCATTGGAAATAAGTACTACTTTTATCATTAGAAAGATGTTTGTAAAGTTGCATAATCCAAAAATAACTTTGGTTGTTGGGTAATTTGAGCTATGTAGCCTGACGGAGAAAGAAATGGTGAATTATTGTCCAAAGTCCTATTTTCTCTGTTTGTTGTTCATTTATAAATGCACAGTTTCAAGCTAAATGATAATTATCAAGTTATATATTTAGCTAGCAGGCTAAATCTAAAGTTTCCAACTAAATATTTATGCTAAATACTTTTAGTTCATACTTAAATATTTAGTTTGGAAACTATTTAGATCTAACCTAAATATTTAGCTTAGGGCTAAATGTTTAACTAAAATGCAAATTCACTTGCTGATAACAGGAAATGGACTATCAAAGTAAAAGTTCGGTCTTAGAACCTCTACATAAATTCCTGCTGATGAGATGATGCATCACTGTTGCTGTAGATTAATTGGTAAATGTTTGTATTGCCATTAAGAGCCCATCCTACCTTTTAGACTAAAATGTTCTTCAAGAAAGGTGGAAAACAAACAATATCAAAGAGGAACCATAAGCAACAATTGAAGGGAATCTTATCAGCAGGGGATTTTGTAGAGGTGTGGAAGTTGACTATTTTCCTAGTCAACTTCTGTTTATCATCAACTGTGGTTAATGTTATCTGTGTTATGATTTAAACAGTGAATTTTTGCCAAGTGAAACTAAATCACTTTCTTTTTCATGGATGTTCCTCAATATGAGGTGAAATATCTACCTGGGTTTCCATTATACTAATTTTGAAACACATAAAAAGAATGTTCTAGTGGATTATGGACTTCTGGTGTGGTCTGTCTGTGTGTATGCGTGAGAGAGAGTGTGTGTGTCTCTCTACAAGCTGTAACATGTTCAAACAATCACATAACCATTAAACTGCTGTGGCCCCTAATTTTCAGCCTCGCTCTGTTACGGGTAGAGGCTTCTGCCAAAGCAACGCTGCCAGATGTCTGGAAGCTACGCTCTATGGATTGGACAGGGAGACAGTTATGTCTGAGGACATAATAAGATGGCCGAGGTAGAGACATCAGCTACAATTGTTGAGAGGCAGTTTTTGTTTCCGGTCGGACTGGAAAGGGCAAGGCAATCGTTCTACACTGATGAAGAATACGCAAAAGTGGACAACGTTAAAAACGATGGCCAATCGTCTCTGGAAATTCACAGCAATGCCTGTGGTTCCGTCTCAGACTCTACTGGCCTCTGTTAGTGTGTTGCATGTTAAAGTTCATGACTGGGAAAGATAAAAAAAAAAAAAAAAAAAAAAAAAGTGTGTTGAAAGAAGGTTAGGTCAGAATGACTGGAATGATAAAGTTGCATCTGAATGAACACCGAGACTTCCTTTGCGTTGGGTGGAAGTGTAATGATGGAGACTATAGCAGAATCTGCAAACACACAGATGTTTCCAGGAAAGAGGTGAGCAACTCAGAGCATTAAACGATGGAGCTCACATTTTGTCTCCAAAAGGGAGCTACCTTTCAGAGGAAGCCTCTTTTGGCTGTTTGGATCCAGAATCTTGTTTTTCCAGTCATGATCCATTTCTCATGGCCACTTGTGAAAGATGGAACCTGTAAGCTGACAGTTTCCTACAACCTCAATTACTGATGGGGCAGAAGAGGTGGTCCAACTGGGATGTCGGTGAGATCAAATGTAGACCAGACCAGTGATGGAGAATTGGAGTACATTTGGAGTGGGAACCAGTGGGCAGCAGTGGTGGAGTGGGAGTGATAGTCGTTCTGTTTAATCTAGAGATGCTCTCTGGTCATGTTGAGCTGTGTGATAAAATCATTCATGGCTTGAGGTATGGACTCGAGCCATGAATGGAATCAAGTCAGACTCGATTCAAAATGAAGGAAAAAACAATGTTTCAACAGTTACATAGTTTTCTAACAATGACCAATTACTCTGATGTCTTTCAGTCCGGATTTCATGGTTACTGCACTACTTTGATGAGAGACTTCCCTCATTAAAGCTTTCAATGACATCTATGTAAATACAGACTGTGGTAGAACCACAGTGCTGGTTTTGTTGGACCTCCACGCAGCATTTGACATTGTTGACCATGACATGGCGAGTTAGGTCGGACTCTCCGGTCCAGTACTCTATTGGTTCAAGTCTTTCATAAAGAACGGGGATTTCTTTGTTTCATTATGTAACTTCTCATCAAACCAGATAGAAAATAAATGTGGGGTACTCCAAAGTTCAATCTTGGGACCCCTCTTATTCAATGTTTTTTTGGGCCCACTAGCTCAGGTTATAACAGGAAATAGGATTGGCTACCATAACTATGTAGATGATACACAGTTCTTCATTAAAATGTCACCAAGTCACTCTGAATCCCTCCAAGTTTTTCTGCATGGTGTTCGCATGTTCTTTGTTTCTCTGTTTGGGCTTTTACCAGGTCCCAGTTGGTTTCTCTGGGTACTCCTTCTTTTTTTAAAGGGTTGATTGTCCTGTGATGGACCACAGTCCTCTCCAGAGTGTCCCCACCTTAGATGTGTCAATGTCTTCGCCTTGTCTGCCAAGGATAGCGTACTGTGTCAACTCTAATCCTTAGAGGGAATGTGTTTCACTTAGAGTCTTCAGGGTAGGCAAGTTAAACGACATGATGACTCCTGACCCCAAAACGTTGCAATAAAGCACACTAGAAATGTGACAAAAGCAGACTTTCACGTCTACCTCATGTTTCCCACCGTTGGATCCCTTTCCTCTCCATCTTTGTTCTGCTGCTGCTCGTCATTACCATCATAAAGCCAGAGAGGATGTGCATGGTTTCATTCACAAAATCATCTCTCAGTGTAAAAGGCGATGAAATCTTTGGAGGAGCGAGAAAGAGGGGGGGCTGGAAGGAGAAAACCTGCCCCCAGGAGCAACAGCTAAATGAAAACAGCAGTCTCAACCCAAAGCGTGTTCAGTCAAGCAGCAGTGCCCAGAACAAAGGCGCTGTTGTGTGTTTTCAACAACCTCTGTGTTGTACGGGGGTCCTGACCTTAGTCAGGGTTGACCCCAACCTGTAAGAGAAGAGGCTGTTTGTTGGGAAATGACACATTACACCTCACGTGTTGGACCACAAAGCTGCTGTCAGTCTGGAAACCGACAATCCAAGACGAGATCAATTTTCCTTCGCCTAGAAACAGAAATCTTCTCTTTGTCAGACCGTTCCTGCAGTAGAAACCACGGTGGGTTCTGTCTGTAGACTGAGCAGAAGCTGAAAAGCCTTAGTTTTGATGTGATCTATAAATAATCAAATTGAACTCCTCTAATTCTATTAATAGGATATGTCAGCACAATTTTATTAATTTATTATGTACTCTTATACAATACAGAAGTATTCTGGGGCGGTGCTGTGGGAATATGGGGTCAGACTTTATAGAAGGAAACCCTGAAAGGGGAGCAAGAAAAAAATCTTCAATGTTTGTTTTTGTAATAGTTTTTTCCACCCCTACAGTCCTTAATTTGTTGTTGTTGTTGTTGTTCAGCCTTGAAAACCAAGAGAACATTTTTTCCTTGGTTGTGTTATTATTCTGTTTGTTGATGAAATACCACTTCTGCCCACCCAGTGTGGAGTTCTAGATTTTATTATTGTGAACACAAATAGATACCGGGTAATGGAAAAGGGCTCTTTTTAATGAATTCACTGCGTACGTGAAGTTTTAAAAGGATGCATTTTTGAGCCTCACCCACTAGTGGCCAGAAGTGGTACTGCAAAAATAAAGAGGCGTCAGTTCCATTCTGACAAAGAAACTCTGATACACCCAATCTATAAAGTTATTAGTTCATCACAAGTACCTGAGGATAATACATATACTTTGTCAAAAGCTTGATATTTAGAAGTCTATTTTCACATATAACTCTCCAGATGATATGTATGGAGTCAATCAGTCTAGATAACCTGATGATGACGGACAGTAACGTCAGCTCAGAGAGAGAAGCCGCTGTCTGGGTCCAGTCAGCTGCACATCGCTGAGTTAAGCCCCCCCCCCCACTGTCCTGATCCAGTCATCTTGAGGCACCACTCAGCACACGCTGTCAGGTGTCAGGTCTGCCAGGAGCCGTGGTCTTCGTCACGCTGCCAGAGGAGGCCAGCATGAGGAAGATTCCACATGACCTCCTCACCTTACAGGGAATAAAATGCTGCGGCAGCTGAGACAATAAAAACCTGCTGTTGAGGAAAATGCATGAGACTATCTCCTTCAGGGTGAACTTGGACTGGAATTCACCTTTGTTTTTATGTTCTTTACCAATGTTTATGTGAAAACCTGAATTCTTTAAGATCTGGGTTTTGACTAGAACCAGAATTTTTCATCTCTTGGAGGATCTGCTGGGATGTTTGGGTCATTGTGGTGTTGCAGGATCCAGTTCTGTTTTAACTTTATTACAGATGGGCTCACATTACCCTCAAATTCCTTCTGATAGTTAGTTTACTATGAGGTGGTCAAAAGCCCATGTGTGTTCGATGACATGCTAAAATCATAGCGCCATCTGGTGATCGGCATGATAACTACAGCTGATTTAAGGTGTCTTGGTGGCGTCTTCTAAACCTGGAACTTTTCCCCAATCAAAATATATAAATACCAGCACCTTTTAGTCAGTGGTTTTGTGTAAACTTAGCCTTGGTGACTCAAACCTAGACATGTTAACCATTGTTTTGAATGTCCTTCACTTTTAAGACCTCTCTGACTCCAAAGTCAGTCTGATAATTTGCTGAAATCTTGTTTCAGGCAGTTATTTTAAGCACACCAATTGACTACTCTATAATTGTGCAATTTTAGTCATTTTTGAATGGGAAGAAATTTGATTGTGTCCCAATTCACTACTCATCAGAAACTATATTTTATTACAAAACATTTTTAAAAAATTTTCTTTTCTAGTTTATTTCAGTAGATCTGTGGTATTAGGGGACTGCACCCTAAACATTCTCCACCTAGCAGCCCTTTAGATCCATCAACTTCCACCTCAGTTTATCAGAGAAATGTGGATGTTGGACACAGTTCGGTGTCCCAACAGGACAATGAACTCAACTTATGAGGAAATGGACTTGAAACTGATGAAGGATCTTCTGAGAGTTGTTTCTCTTGAACTACGCAGTTCAGTTTCTATTCTTCAACCATTCCCTGAAACCTGAATGAAATATTCCCAGCAGAGTGAGATCTTTCATAATGTTTTCTGAACCTTTCTGCACCTGATGGCAGACACCACTCTGTGTATTAAAACCTGTTGTCATATAACACTTCCCCCGCCCCCTTACAGAGCATTAGTTGCCAGAGCGCCGATCCACTCAGGCTAAGGAGGTTCCTGGCAGCGCCGCCATGTGTCTGATGACATCATTGACACCAGAGCTACATATCGGGTCGCGGGCCTCTGGCAGTCGCTCAGGGCGGACTCCGGCCCGGTTCTGGTTGGCAACCTGCTGCCTGCTCAGCTTGTCCCTGCTTCCCGTTTCCCTGGCGCTGATCCAGAGTGCCGCGCCCGGACCTCATCTGCATGGCTTTGTGATCGGTTCTGAGGGACAGGAAGGGCGCCATCTGGGCTCTGCTTTTCCACAAATTAAAACCCAACCTGTACGCCAATGATGATGAAGATGAGGAGGAGAAGGGGGAGGGGGTAAAATAGTCAAAAGGCAACAATACTTCTAATCTCTTTCTCCCTGTGCACGTCTTCAAACAGAGGAGAGAAGAAGAAAGCGGCTGTAATAATTAGAGGGACAGAGCGCTGCAGCGGATGAAACAATGTCCCGTCCTCTCTGTGTCTCTCTGTCTCTGCTATCGCCTGTAATGAGTGGCGCTGATGGAGAGCGCCTCTTTGAGGATGACATTCAAACGCTGACATTTGAATTCTGTCTGTTTATCAGAGGCAGAGCGGCCCGCCTGCCTTTTGTTGTGCCTCCTTCCAGCGGCCGCAGGTACTCAAGCTGCCGGCTCATTTTAATCACAACGCTTCCGCGCGTAATGGCTCCCAGCCGGCCTGGAGGGCCATTTCACATGCAAAAGTACACTAAAAACTTTAATGGCTTTTATTCCAGCATTTCCAGCAGAAGAGCCATTAAACTGTAAACATAAAATCACTCATCGTCACTAATCCAAGCCGGTTCATCTGCATGGCTTCTCTGGATCTTCTCTGTTTCAGGGCTGAAAGCTGAACTCCATCACGATCTGTGTTCACCTTCAGGAAGCAGCGCATCCCATCTGCATGGGGAGATTTATCATCTACTGCTAAACGGTGCTGCAATGCAAAACAGAAATGTGGCGTATCCGCCTGTCGGAGGCACCGTCGGAGGAGTTGGGTCGATCCATCACGATGGCACCCGGAGAAAACATGGAGGCACTCGTGAATCCTTGGGATGGTAACTTAGAAAAGTCAGAGGACAAACTAGAACCGCTAACGATGGATCTGCTCTGAGAGTTCGTCGTGATTGGAACAGAGGACATGTTTCAGTATCCTTCTGGAAGACCCAGTGATCACTTTCAGTTTGCTAATAGAGCACCTGAAGGAGGAAATGGCCCACAACATCACAGATTCTCCACTGTACGTACCAATAAGCGATCACCAAGCCCTCAGTGATGTGTCTCACTGGTCTTAGTCCAAAAATGATCAAACTGCTGCAACTTACAAGAAAAACGAGCCTCATAAAGGTATTTCTGCAGGTAAGGAGGCAGAACCCAACATGGCTGATCTTCTGATGGAGTTACTGTTGCTTAGATGTGGATTTGAACAGAGAGAGAGATATTCAGGTTTGAAGAACTGGGATGTTCCAGTAAATCCATCAGACTGAGAGCTTATTAGAACGACACTCTGAAACTTTCCCTTCCAAACCAGTAAGTGGGAAACATCCTAAATGCTAAATCTGGTCAGGTTGTTACCATCAGCACAGAGAGGAGGAGTCAGCATGCTGTGTAAAGCGTTGCTTCATTAAGCTAGTTCTGTCCCATGTTCTCGTCTTTGCTTGAAGCTTCCCTCCATCCTGTGGCTGATAAGAGTCTGGAGCTTCCAGGGGCCAACTCTTTAAAGTCTTTAGGGGTGACGCCAAGTCTCCCCAAAGGGCCATTGATCCCGAGGGTCCCCAGAGCGAGGCGCCATCAGCCAGACTGACAGATACTAATAGTGCGGATGCCTCTCATCCCACAGAGACGGCTTATTAGGGCGGAGAGCCGAGAGGAGAGCAGGACACTAGCCAACCAGCGGCTGACTTATTAGTGAGATTGGCTTGTCCGTAAACTGCTGAGGGGGGGCTTTGCTGATATGCAAATGTCACACAGTACTTGTCTTCAGTCCTTCCTCCTAGAGATCTTTTTCTCCTTCTATCCCCAAACTCCCTCCCTCCCTAATGATCAACTCTCCGTCCTAGAGAGATGAGAAGACGGAGATTATACGTGGAAGAGGGGAGGAGACCAGGAAAGATGGATGGTCAGTCTTCAAGTCTCTGCTGATATGCCACATTATGTAAACACTGAGGGGGAAAAAAGGTATTTTATTAAACATCTGAGGTCATCTTCATCTCAGTGGATGAATCAGACTCTATGACAACACCAGCAGTCATTTTGAACAGTGAGTCAGTAATAATTTGAAAAGGACGGTGGTCAAGAAGAAATGAAAGACGCAGAGGATGTCCCTGAACGGCTTTGGCTCCTGGCCCCTGTAGAGCCCAGTGAGGTGATAAGCGCCACCATTATCCAGACAATCGATGAGCGAAGCGGGGTTGGGGGGGAAAGGGCCGTGATTAATGTCACCCGCACTGGCGTATCTTAGAGTTCAGCCAGGGGGACGCTACCGTCCGCCTTGGACACGGTTTGGACCGGAGCTATGAATTGTCCCGATGTCCCGTAAGCAACTTACCCCACTGCTGCTTTAGAGCCATATCGGTTACAGCAGTCTTTCTACATGAATTAATATAAAAAATTTATTATTAACTACAACAATCAAACACCAGGTTTACTAAATACAATAATGTAGAGCAGTTTAAACTTTCAGGCGTCTTGCATTTTGACGCCTGAACAATTGTTTGTGTACAATTAAAACTATTAACTGTAGGGTCTGTAATTAATTAATCATCTTTTAAAACTATATATTGACAAAATAAGTAACATTTTCCATTGAAAAATTGTTTTTGCTGATAGGCTAACTCCTTTTAGCACAACAATAGTGTGCCAATTGGATCGGTTTAGAGGCAGAAATGAACTGCCAGTGGGCAGAAAGTAACAGCTTCATCATCCATCGCTGCTTTTAGCAGATATAGCTGATATAGATTTACAGGTCTTCTAGAAACATGCAAACACAAAGGTTCTGGCTCGTGACTTTCTGTTGAGAAAAATAAAATCAATTTAATGCATTAAAATCCATGTAATTAATACGTTTGGAGTGAATTTTTATCAACTTTTCCATCTTATTAAAAGTATTTGAAATATTAAACATGTTTATCTGTCCGTCCATCTATCCATCCATCCTTATTCTCTTCCAGCTAGTCATTTACCGGATCAGAGGGGTCGGTGGAGATCTTAGTGGGGATGCTCCTTCACTGTGAGTGGAGGGGAAAAAAGAGGCAAATTACCAGCTAATGGACCACGGAGCACTAATATCTAAATCCCCAATCTGTCTGTAATTGCTGCAAAATGCTGCAGCTTGTGCTTTATGGGAGACTTCTAAGCGACTGCGGTTTTCTCCCAGCCTCTCTCATTTCTTTCCTTATTAAAGCAACAAGGAGCAGAGAGAAGAAGAAAAAATGAGTCCCTTTGAGTTCCTCCACTTTCCCGCTGGAATCCCCCAGACATCATTAAGGTCTGTCCTCTCTCTCATTCCTCCAGAGTGACCGTCCCTCTGCCGTCCCCGTCCCGCCGTCCCCCTCTCTCCCCATCAGGGAAGGAGTGATTAATTTCCTTGCGTGGAGAGACGCGGGGAGGGAGAGGCAGCGCTGTATTTGAAAGGTGCTTTATTTGCATTAGCATTCATAATTACTTAATGACGAATCAGATATGGTTCATTGCGGCTAAGTGCAGAAACAAGCTGTCGGAATCGTGTATTTCAATTAGAATACCACTAAAACACGGTCCTCCATGACCGTCCAATATGCAGAGGACTTTATTTAGCTGGGGAGTTATTACTATGGGCTGGTTCCTCAGTTCAGATGGCTCTGGAAGACAACGGTCCAATTAAAGGATGCATGTGAAGCTCTGAAGGCCCATTAGAAAGGTTGGGATAATTAAAGATGAAGGAAGAGAGGGTTCTCTAGAAACTAATGTGGAGTATTCTCACTGCAGCGGTTTAGCTTAATTTACTCAAAAGCTTTAACATATTATATTAATACACTACAACAGAAAGAAAACACAGTTTAATTATGAGCATGGGATCAGTTTGGTGCTTTGAAAAACATGGTGGGTTAGAGTTACACCTAAAACTAACAGTCGATGGTCAAACCGAGACAGACAGAGGTGGACACCAGCACAAAGTAAGCAGAACGAGGCAGAATCTTTGTTGATGTCTCCAACCAGGAAAGTTGACCAGCTATGTTCAGAGCCGTTGCTCCTCCTTTCTACTAAAAGGAGGAACAACGAGAGGATTTAAAGTTTACGACATCGATTTCATGCACAAATGGAGAATATTAAGAGAAACAGCAGCGAGCGTGATCAGTTTGTCCGCCAGCAGCATAGCTAGCTCAAGGTAAACTGCACCACCAGCTAGCTGATCTTCTGATGAAGATCAGAAGATGGAGAGCTAGCTTCTCCATCAGAAGCTAGCTCTTCTGATGGAGAGCTAGCTTAAAAGCTAAAGAAAGCAGCTTGAAGTAACAAACGCTTGAATTTATTTTAAGGTAA